>WNWK01005290.1:0-22839 GCA_009830355.1 Cherax destructor | reverse complement strand
TCCATGGTGTTTCTCACTCTCTTTGCCACAGGAACTTTACTAGGAACTTTCTTGGGAGCCATGGTTACTTATTTTGCAGTTGCACTGACAAAAAACAATGGAAAACAAGCGAAATGTCTGGATGAATGAGCAGAAGCTTCCTTATGCACCGAGAGACACAGCCAAACTGAAGCGCAAGCGGCCCCAGCCGGCGGGTTGACAGGTCCCATACGGCCACTAACCGAAATAACGGCCGCTAACCGGGAGCCGTAAAACCGGCCACTAACAGGAACGGCCGCTAACCGAGGGTTCACTGTATAGACATTTTCATTAATCCATCTATGATATTTTCTTCAAAATTATATAAGAAACACATTACATAGCATATAAACATGCCATGTTTATATGCCATAGAGGTTATCTAGGCTGAGGGAAAACATTGTTTTCTCTGGTCCAGCACCAGAGAAAAAGTGTATGAATCTACGTTTGGCCCAGTCACTTCCCTTTGCACATTCCGCTTTTGTTTACAATTCTCAGCATGAATTTCATTACTTCTCCCTTCCTTTATGGCATCTAAAGGTAGTTATGAACAAATAAACTCAGTGAACAGGGTATGTCGATGGTAATAATATGGATCTGGGCCGCATTAAATATTGTATAGCTATGTAGGTAGGTGTAGCTATGTAGCCCAGGAAGGCTACATCTACCGGCTACCTACACCTGACTTCCTACAAATAAATACTACTCACCTCTCATCATACATTAAGACTACACATATTTTAAGGTAAGTAATGAATGTACTGTGTATGTATTTTATTTTTTATTGTGTTTTTTAATGCCTAGTTCTATTACTAACTTAATATAAGTTAGTGTAAACTTGTTGTCTGGCATTTACAGTAGGTCCCCACTTTTCGGCGTTCCGTTAATAAGGTGAGTTCAAATTATGACCAAAACTTTCTATACAGCGAGCGGTCTTTCAAATATAGTGCGCGCCACCCAGTTTGTTTACATTTTCCGTGAGCACATCTCTCTCTTATGTAATAATCACTCTTGGGCACATTAAATGTCCTATTTTACGTCAATATATACATTTTCATTAATCCATCTATGACATCTTGTTCAAAATTATATAAGAAACACGTTATATAGCATATAAACATTGTGTGTGTTGGGTGTTAGTCGAATGGTGTGGGTGGCATCCTGGGACAAAACTGACCTAATTTGCCCGAAATGCTCTGCATAAAAAGCGGCTTTCTATATCATATTATGTCATTGATGTTAGCTAGGCCTGTATACCTTGTACATGTACTTGTAGAAATAAAGATATTACAGTATACTATTATATACTATGGAGGTGTGGTAGCCGGGCGGAGGGAAAACATTACGTCACTCCCCTTAATACATAACGCTTTTGTTTACAATTCTCGGCATGAATTATTCATTACTTCTCCCTTTGTTTATGATGGCATCTAAAGGTAATTGATAGAAACGATTAAACTCAGTGAACATGATATGTCGATGGTAATAATATGGCTCTGGGCCATATGTAGGTAGGTGTAGGTATGTAGCCCAGGCGGACTACATACTTATATTATTATTATTATAACTGATAATTACATTTATGTGTACCTGTACCTAAGTAAACTTACACATGTTAATACAGTGGACCCCCGCCTAACGAGCAAAATTCATTCCAGGAGCTCCTGGAGAGCGAAACGTTGCCACAATAAAATGTCACATTAGTTGCATTTGTGTCCTTTTCCTACAAATAAAACTCACCTCTCACCCTACATTAACACTACAAATATTTTAAGGTAAGTAATGAGTGTACTGTATATGCATTTTATCGCTCTAGGGCATTTTAAGCATCGTAGTATAGTATATGTGTGGGTGGGGTGGCCAGGAGGGCTACCATACCTACCACACCTGACTTCTTACAGTAAATACTACTCACCTTTTTCCCTACATTAAGACTACAAATATTTTGAGTTAAATAATGAGTGTACTGTGTGTGTATTTTACTTTTTAATGCCTAGTTCTATTGCTAACTTTATATATGTTAGTGTAAACTTATTACGTATCTGGCATTTATATGCATTTATAAATGGAAAAAAATGGAGTTATGCTTTTCGGCGAAGTCTGCTTTCCAGCAGTAGCCTGGAACCTAACCGGCCGTATAAGTGGGGCCCTACTGTATATGCATTTATAAGTGGAAAAGTGGCATTCTGCTTTTCGGCGATGTCTGCTTTCCAGCAGTAGCCTGGAACCTAACCTGCCGTATAAGTGGGGCCCTACTGTACCTGTACCTAAATATACTTACACACTGTGCTGGCATGCAGGTACACATTAAAATCACCAAGTGTGTCCCTCTAGTAATAATAATACTAATACGTAATAATCACTATTGGGAATATTAAATGTCTTATTTTATGTTAATATAGACATTTCCATTAATCCATCTATGATATTTTCTTCAAAATTATATAAGAAACACGTAACATAGCAAATAAACATGATATATACACCCACAGTACAATAAATTTCACATATGAGGTGTGGTAGATGGGCAGAGGGAAAAAATTACGTTTTCTCTGGTCCAGCACCAGAGAAAATATGCAGGTACACATTAAAATCACCAAGAGTGTCCCTCTAGTAATAATAATAATACTAATACGTAATAATCACTATTGGGAATATTAAATGTCTTATTTTATGTTAATATAGACATTTCCATTAATCCATCTATGATATTTTCTTCAAAATTATATAAGAAACACATAACATAGCAAATAAACATGATATATACACCCACAGTACAATAAATTTCACATATGAGGTGTGGTAGATGGGCAGAGGGAAAAAATTACGTTTTCTCTGGTCCAGCACCAGAGAAAATATGTATTAGTGCGCTTTTGACCCAGTGACTCCCTTTAACGCATTCGGCTTTCTTTACAATTCTCGGCATGACTTCTCATCTAAAGGTACAGTGGACCCCCGAGTAACGTAAAAACTTCATTCCAGAAGCCTGCTCAAGTGCCATTACCGAACGAATTTACTCCCTTAAGGAATAATGTCACGTGGGTTAGTCTATTTCAGACCCCCAAAAATACACTTCCACAAGCACTTACAATATTATACTTACATAATTGTACGATTTCCGGGGTGTTCGTTACTCGGGGGTCCACGGTACTTGTTAGAAATTATTAAACTCGGTGAACAAGGTATGTCGATGGTAATATCGTTCTGGGCCACTTTAATTATTATATAGTACAGTGGTACCCCGGATTTCGTACAGCTCCCAACTTGAACAATTATGTAAGTGTATTTTTGTAAGTGCTTTTGTAAGTGCATTTTTGAGGGTCTGAAACAGACTAATCTATTTACATTCGCCTTATGGGAACAAATTCGTTCGGTAACGGCACTCGAACAGCCTTCTGAAACGAATTATTGATGAAATCCGGGGTACCACTGTATTACATTAGAAGTGGGACCAAGCCAGGTGCACTTCCTGGCTGCCTACACCTACCTACTACTTACACCTGACTTCCTACAAATACAGTGAACCCCCGGCTAACAGCCATAATTCATTCCAGAATGCTGTTCGAGTGCCGTTACCGAACAAATTTGTTCCCATAAGAAATAATATAAATTAGATTAGTCCTTTTAGACCCCCAAAAATACACTTACACAAGCACTTACAAAAATACACTTACATAATTGTTCGAGTTTGGAGCAGTACGTAAACCGGGGGTCCACTGCAAATACTACTCACCTCTCACCCTACATTAAGACTACAAATATTTTAATATAAGTAATGAATGAACTGTGTATTTTACTTTTTATTATTTTTTAAAGCTTAGTTAGCTTAATATATGTTAGTGTAAACTTGTTATCTGGCATTTGTATGCATTTATAAGTGGAAAAAATGGTGTTCTGCTTTCCGGAGATGTCTGCTTTCCAGTGGTAGCCTGGAACCTAACCTGCCGTATAAGTGGGGCCCTACTGTATAGCCATATGTATAACTGAAATACAAATTGTTAGAGCATTAATGATATCTGTTATTTATTCTGCCTAGGATAAGTAATGTAATTCATTTCAAGGGTATTGTGTCAAAAGACACAAGATTTAGTGTGCATATATTATTTTTAACTGGATAAAGAATGCAAACTAATCTTTATATACAATAAAACTAACAATTACTAACCATGGCATAGATGCACATACAGCAACTAAAGGCTCCAAATTAATTCTTTAATTTATGATGTACACTATTGAAATACTGTCCAACAATATATGGATTCAATTTTAAACAATTTGTCATACATGAACCTGCATGACTATTAAGATAAGCAAGTTTTTTACTAGTAGTGCAAGGATAAGTGACACCATTATAAAAAAAACAAAAACAAGAGTTATTAAGACTCACCTTTATCTAGAGAGTCATAGAGGTTTTTCTCCCTCAGTTCCCGTTGCTGATAATAGGAGTCATTTTGAAAGATGTGCTTAGGAGTTTCTTTCAACTTTTCAAACTTTTGACGTTTTCGTTCCTGCATTTCTCGCTCTCTTTCTGCTTTTTTGCTGATAAAGTCCTTTAATCTGAAAAAAATAAAACAAAAATTTTAAAGCATGTACACCCCATTCTTATAACCCATTGTACATCTTTGTATCATGTCACAATAAACTATAATTATCATTATTATTATTATGAAGATGTATGACATTTCATTACCTTTTGTTTTATCCATAATGTTAGTACTCATATGAAGAGCACCTCCCAATGTAATCACTCGGCAGACAAATTTTGTATACTGAATCTCATTTTAAAAGCAAATGATTTCAAACTAATGTAAGGTCAATCAGACCATTAACATACATTATTGCATAATAAGAATCCTCAATACTGCAGGCTTTTTATGAACTGTATGACTTGCATATGGCAACTGTACCTATGATATATCCATTGACCTGCTTCAAGAATTTTCTAGTCTTGCAGCCCAGCCTTGAGCCAAGCTTTTCTGTTGGTTGCTTATTCAACCAGATTACTGCTGTTGGTGGCTTACTGGCCTGCATGTCCATCACAGTCTGGTTGATCTGGCATTTAGATAAGGTACTAATTCTATTTCCTTTTGAAATTTTTACACCTGTTCTGGCAATGTGTCCACTGTGTGCAGATAGCAAGTTGAATAATCCTGAACCACATGTGTGTTGATACAGTGATCTGAATAACATTACCATTGGCATTGTTTTTCAATTTGAAAGGCTGCATTATCCACTGTCATTTTCCTGGTTGTTATGTCATTTGCCTTATTATGTTCTTGAAATGATAAATCATCTAATATTTTAGTTTACCATGCATACTGTCAATAGTTCCTAGTTAATAGGTTGGTAGACAGCAACCACCCAGGAAGGTACAGTGGTACCTCGACTTACGATGGTCCCCAAACACACCCTTTTATGCAAGTTTATTTTTTTAAATGCTTTTGTAAGTGTAATTTTGGGGGTCTAAACGGACTAGTCTATTTTACATCATTTCTTAAGGAGATAAATTCGTTTGGTAATGGCACTTGAACAGCATTCTGGAATGAAAAAATATCGTAAGTCGAGGTACCACTGTACTACTCTCCTGCTAAGTGAGTGAGAAACAGAAACCTGTATTTGTTTTACATGATGGTAGGATTGCTGGTGTCTTTTTTCCATCTCATAAACATGTGAAATAACAGGTATATCTTGCTACTTCTATTTATACTTAGGTCACACTACACATGCCTGTACACACATTTACACACCCATCCGGGTTTTCTTTTATATTCTTAATAGTTCTTGTTTTTCTTTATTTCCTCTTATCTCCAAGGGGAAGTGGAAAAGAATTTTTCCTCTGTAAGCCATGCATGTCGTAAAAGGTGACTAAAATGCCAGGAGCAAGGGGCTAGTAACCCCTTCCCCTGTATAAATTACTAAATTTAAAAAGAAAATCTTTCATTTTTCTTTTTAAGTCACCCTGCCTCAGTGGGATACTGCTGGTTCATTGAAAAAAAAAAATGTCAGTAGCTGTTAAAAAGATAGTAAAGATAAAGGATACTGGAGAACTTAGAGATAGAGTCTTTACAAAAATTATGAATTTAGGGATGGAATCTGCCTTTAAACTCTGCCTGTTCCTCTAATTTCTGGACTCATCTCTGGTGTGGTATTATATCAAATGCTTTTTTAGACTACAAGAATACACATGATACAGTACTAGATTCCTATTTCCCTGGTGTTACAAATCTAACATCTATTAGTATAGACATCTACCAGAAAATAGTATAATACTACTCCTCTAGCATCTAGCCTATTTCTGGCTTTTTAACAGTTCGTCAGTAAGAACTCTAAGATCAATTATCCTGTACTGTACCATACAGGGCTTTTCATAGCACTCTGGGGTTAAGTTTTTCCTCATAGTATTTGACAAATGCTCCTTCTCAACAGGGTTTTGCAAATGGGAATGCAACTGGTTGAATAATTACCAACAAATAAAAGTTTGAGAACTTTATTAAACAAAAGGTTAGTCTAGAGTTAGCAACATTTACAGATAAAATTAATGATGCTGGAATTAGGCTCCTACACACCACTAGGTGCATAGTTTTGGTAATTATTATGAGTATTCAATATTTCTGTTCATTATATTTAGACTGTTCTTTTATCACTTACAATACTGTACAATAAACTTAATGATAAACTTTACCATATGGTACATTAGTGTACTGCATTATACTCAAAAGTGTACTAGAATAAGTAATATGTGTGTGGCATGCTCAGCAAGACTCCATAAAGAATGTTACTGACAAAAGCAATAAGTTCCTAAATAGGCTGACTCCTGACCAACCAAGAGGCAATAATCACTGCTTTCCTTGAACAGTAAAGTTTGCCAAACTGCAAAATGCACGAAGCATCCATGAGCAGCACAGCGTCACACAAGGAAGAAAACAAAAACGACCCTAACTGGGGACATGGGATATGTCCTCCATAAAAGGCAAAAAACTCCCAAATTATGGAATCTGAGTTTAGGAACTTCCAAACCCCAACTATAATAGTGCATAGATGCCAGTCAGAACAAATTAGATTAGATCTAGAGTTAGACTTAAGACCTGAAGCACACCAAGTGTCTTGATGCACCTCAGAGAATGTAAAAAAAAGTATTAATTCTAAACAAGGCTGTGTGTACAGAGTTGCACCGAGTACAAGATATATGTTCTAGATCACTATATCATATATCTTATTCTTTCAATAAACCAGCCTTATCCCACCGAAGCAGGGTGGCCCAAAAAGAAAAAGAAAAGTTTCTCTTTTTTTTTTTTTCAACAAGTCGGCCGTCTCCCACCAGGCAGGGTGACCCAAAAAGAAAGAAAATCCCCAAAAAGAAAATACTTTCATCATCATTCAACACTTTCACCACACTCATACATAATCACTGTCTTTGCAGAGGCGCTCAGATACGACAGCTGAGAATAGTCCCTCCCAGCTGTCACTATCCCAGACCCCTCCTTTAAAGTGCAGGCATTGTACTTCCCATTTCCAGGATTCAAGTCCAACTAAATCAATTAACTGGTATCCCTGAATCCCTTCACAAAATGTTACCCTGCTCACACTCCAACAGATCGTCATGTCCCAAAAACCATTCGTCTCCATTCACTCCTATCTAACACGCTCACACATGCTTGAGCATGCTTTTTAACTTTGGTAATGTATACAGGAAAAGGGGTTACTGGCCCCTTGCTCCCGGCATTTTAGTCGCCTCTTATGACACGCATGGCTTACGGAGGAAGAATTCTGTTCCATTTCCCCATGGAGATAAGAGGAAATAAACAAGAACTAATAAGAAAATAGAAGAAAACCCAGAAGGGTGTACATATATGCTTGTACATGCAAGTGTAGTGTGACCTAAGTGTAAGTAGCAAGACATTCCTGAAATCTTGCATGTTTATGAGAGAGAGAAAAAAGACACCAGCAATCCTACCATCATGTAAAACAATTACAGGCTTTCATATCATACATACTCTACCAAAAAATGAGTCTACATGACAAGACCAGAGAACAGAGTTCTACCAGGCATGGTGGAAAGGAGAGGTGTTGCCTTGATGATGTCCAGCCAAGGAAAGTGCCAGAAACAGGCTAGATGCTAGAGTGGCATCAATAGGTTGACCTTCTAGCATTCTCTGGTAGATGCCTATTCTAGTAGATGTAACATTTGGTGTTTTGACAATTCATTGGTCAGTATCGTATACAAGAGATACTTTTGTACAATACCAAGCCTTGTAGACAGACATGTTTTAAGATAAAATATTGCAGCATTTTCAACAAAAACTGTACATAAAATTTACAATGATATAAACGTTTGCAGAGGGGGAACAAGTTATCTGTACTGTACAAAACACTGTCCCAACATAACTGGATGAAAATTATTTTCAACTTAATTGATTTATTTTATTTTATAAAAGTTCACTACTTTCTATTACAGGAGACCCCCCACTTTAAGGCACTTTGCTTTATGGCGATTCGCTAATACAAACATTTCAAATTATAACCAAAAACTCATTTATACGCTCCCTGATTCGCTATTACAGTGTCTGAGCGCCACTCTGCTTGTTTACATCCTCTGTGAGCTCTGTGTCTCTCAATGATGTCAGGAAACTTTCCAAAATTTCAAGTCTTTAAAGTTATTGTGTATTTTATATACACAGTGGTACCCAAAGTTTCAGACATAATTCGTTCTAGAAGGCTGTTCGAGTGCCGTTACCAAACGAATTTGTTCCCATAAGGAATACTGTAAATTAGATTAGTCAGTTTCAGACCCCAAAAATACTTACAAAAGCACTTACAATAATACACTTACATAATTGTTCGAGTTGCGAGCTGTACGAAACTCGGGGTTCCACTGTACGTACTCTGATAAGTGTACTTATGTGTACCTGTACCTAAACAAACTTACACACTGTACTGGTGTGCAGGTAACATTAAAATCACTAAGAGTGCCTCACTAGTGTTGAAGATGCAATAATAATAATAATAATAATAATAATAATAATAATAATAATAATAATAATAATAATAATAATAATAATAATAATAATAATAATAATAATAATAATAATAATAATAATAATAATAATAATAATAATAATAATAATAATAATAATAATAATAATAATAATAATAATAATAATAATAATAATAATCACTCTGGTCTGCTTTAAATGTCGTATACAGTGGTTCCTCTTTTTTCGCCGAAAATTTGTTCCAGAATGCTGCTCAAGTGCCATTACCAAACGAATTTACTTCCTTAAGAAATAATGTCACATAGGTAAGTCTATTTCAGACCCCCAAAAATATACTTGCAACAGCACTTACGAAAATACACTGACATAAATGTTCGAGTTTGGAGATGCACGAAAACCGAGGGACCACTGTATTACGTTAATATACATTTTTTTTCAAAATTATACAAGAAACATGCTACATATCTATACAGTGGACCCCAGAGTAACGAACACCCCGGAAATCGTACAATTATGTATGTATAATATTGTAAGTGCTTGTGGAAGTGTATTTTTGGGGGTCTGAAATAGACTAACCTACGTGACATTATTCCTTAAGGAGTAAATTGTTTGTAATGGCACTTGAGCAGGCTTCTGGAATGAAGTTTTACGTTACTCGGGGTCCACTGTATATATACAGTGGAACCCCGTTAACGAAAAATTCATTGCAGAAGCCTGCTCAAGTGCCATTACCGAACGAATTTACTTCCTTAAGAAAAAATGTCATTTACATTAGTCTATTTCAGACCCCCAAAAATACACTTCCACAAGCACTTACAATATTATACTTACATAATTGCACGATTTCCAGGGTGTTCGTTAACCAGGGTTCCACTGTATATGATAGAAAAATAGTAATAAACATTTTTTATTGTTGGTTTGTGTAAACATGTTTTGTAAACGACATAATGACAACAATGTTCGTTCGGTTATTGTGTAGCATACAACGAGAGAATATACAGTGAACCCCCGCCTAACGAGCAAAATTCATTCCAGAAGCCTGCTCAAGTGCCATTACCGAACGAATTTACTTCCTTAAGAAATAATGTCACGTAGGTTAGTCTATTTCAGACCCCCAAAAATACACTTACACAAGCACTTACAATATTACACTTGCATAATTGTACGATTTCCGGGGTGCTCGTTAGGCGGGGGTCCACTGTATACAAAATATGGCTTATATTGGTCTCACAGGCCATAAAAAGTACTTGAAAAAATAAAATGTTAAAAAATAAAAGAAAAAAGTAGAAAAAAAATAAACAATTACAACGTGACCGGCAGTCGGCGATGTTGCCATAAGTGGTTCACTTTGTCAACTTCACTCCTTCATATCTCGGTAAGTATTGAGTGCAAAAATTTTTTTTGGGCCTATAACACTCACAAAAAACATTTTCTATCATTTCATAAGAAAAAATAATTTTTTTTTTCAAATATTTTTCGACCCTGAGAACGAATTTACGATCAGGGGTCTCGACCCTCAAAGGGTTAAGGGTTAAGTAATGAGTGTACTGTATGTGCATTTTACTTTTTTATTGTTTTTTATCCTAGTTTTATTGTTAACTTAATACAGCCTCTCCTCACTTAATGACGGAGTTCCGTTCCTAAGACCACGTCATTAAATGAATTCGTCGCTAAGTGAGGAGCATACTAAAATGGTAGTGGGTTTGTGTCAACCATCTTTGATATTGTTTTAATGTCACCTTTGCACTATTTATAACATTTATTTTTAAATGTTTAAAAAGTAGTGTACTGTATATTGAAATAAACAGAATAGAGGAAATCAGCTCTAATATACATTATTTAGGCATGAATACTGGTCAGAGAGCCCATTGTAAGTCCGAGACATCGGTAAACGAGTACAGGTCGCCTTCACATTCGCGAGGGTTAGGGGATCAAGAACCTCGCGAATGTTTGGTGCACAAATATATTGTAGGGAAATATTATACAGTGGACCCTTGGTTTTCGTGTGTCTCAGTTTTCGCTGATTTTGGTTTTCGCTCACTTTTTTCGTGGAAATATTGGCTTAGTTTTTGCCGATTGGCTTAGTTTTCGTCGATGGTACAGAACCTGTCCAGTGCCCAGTGCGCATACAAAGCCCGCAAGCCCGCCTCCCACACACATTCTCAGGCAGTGTAGCATTGTTTCTGGTTGAGTGAACATTATCCTGCGAGTTCATACAAAACATTTCTTAACAATCCATTGTTTTTGGCCCTTGATTATTGTGTGTGACTGCTAAATAAGCCACCATGGGCCCAAAGAAAGCTCCTAGTACCAGTCCTTTGGTAAAGAAAGTGAGGAACACCATAGAATTAAAGAAAGAAATCGTAGCAAAGTATCAATGTGGAGTCGATAAAGGCTATTGCGCCAGCCAGCGATAAAGTGTAGCAAGTAAGTTAAGCGATTAAGCAATAGAAAAATGACACGAAACTTAGCTCCTCCATTGTTGTTTGAGGAATATAGGGACACTGAGACCAGAGCTGCCGTGGTGGTGACCTGCTGCTACCAGGCCCGACACCACCACTATATGTACGGCTTATGGTCAGTGGCCCTTATAAACCCAACAACAATAACACTATCACCAGTCCTCACATTCGTAACGACATATTTTACTCATTCTAGAGTATATATCATGTTTGTATGTTATTAATATTGTTTATTATGTCATATTAGATGAATTGTGATAGATAAATAAGCCGTAGAGCTGATATTAGTGTCAAATTGAAGCTTTTTGTCCTGCCTCCAAACAATAAACTCGCCTCTCTCTCTCTCTCTCCTATCCGTCTTCCATACACCAACAAGAGTCGCCAATAAAGGTAAGTGTGATGTTAAATGTTCATTTATACATGTTATTAGTGCTTTATATTTATTTGTCATTCTTTTCTGTATGTAAATCTATATTTAATCTTTAAAAACTTATTTTTTTTAATACTCCTGGGTGTCTGAAAAAAATTAATTGAATTTACATTATTTTTTATGGGGAAAATGGTTTTAGTTTTCGCCGATTTTGGTTTTAGCCGATCCCTCTGGAACGGATTAAACACGAAAACCAAGGATCAACTGTAATAACATTTACTTAGCCTAACAATAATAACCCATGTGCAACATTTATGCAACACCCTTTCAATTTTGGTATCACAGGTAGTGTCATCCTGCCAGAATGTCCTATAACCTATGCCCTAAGTAAAAAGAAACAATTATGGAACTTGCAATATGTACATGTTCGTCAGGCTGGCTGGCTGATTGGCTGTCTATCTCCGTCTGTCTGTCTGTATCTATCTCTGTATCTATCTGTATCTCACAGGAACACATACGTAAATACAATTATACAGTGGACCCTCGGTTAACGAAAGGTCCCGTTAACGAAAATTTCGGAAAACGAAAGCTTTTTTCGTAATCGGTTAGCGAAAAAATCCTCGGTTACCGAAAGGTATTAGACGTGTCCGCTTGCTCCGCGCAAGCGCAGGACGCCAGTGAAGCGTTGTTTACCATTGAGAGAACATTACCTAGCGTGCTCTTTCAAAGATTCACAATATATTTGGTGCCTTTTTTGGTGGTTTAGTTATTGCCACTGTGAAATAAGTCACCCTGGGTCCAAAGAATCTTCCTAGTGGCACCCCTGTGGTAAAGAGAGTGAGGAACACCATCGGAAGAGTTGGTGGAGGAGCACAGGATAGAGCTAACAACTGAAGAGCTGCAAGAGCTTCATCAGGAACAGCAACAGACCACAGCTGAGGTTATTGCTTCACAGGAAGAGAGAGATAAGGAGGTGCCTTCTTCAGTGCTTAAGGAGATGTGTACAAAGTGGAATGAGTTGCAGACATTTGTTGAAAGATACCACCCTGAGCAAGCTGAAATGAGCCTTCTGTGCAACCACTTCAGTGACAGAGCCATGTTGTACTTCAGAAAAGTGTTGAAGAGTCGCCAGAAACAGAGGACTCTGGACAGCTACTTCACCAGGCAGGGGTCTAGTGACTCTCAAGCTGGTCCTAGTGGCATTAAAAGACCAAGAAGGGAAGTAACCCCAAAGAGGGACTTGTCACCTGAAGTCCTTTTGGAGGGGGATTCCCCTTCCAACCACTAACACCTCCTCCAGTCATCAACTATACTATCTTCCAGATGCCTGCAAGTCTCTTCAATAAAGGTAAGTAAATGTTATTTTTTTTTATTTTGAGTGATTATTTTTTTGTGGAACGAATTAATTGTATTTACATTATTTCTTATGGGAAATAAGGTTTCAGATAACGAAAGATTCAGATTAAGAAAGAGCTCCTGGAACGGATTAATTTCGTTAACCGAGGGTCCACTGTACATAGTGTAAATTACCTAGGATAACCCAAAAAATCCAGACAAAGTGCTATACTGTCCTTGTAGATAGTGATCGTGTGTAATACCAGTTGGTTCATGAGCAACTCTCTGAGACAAGAGAGACAAGCAGACAAAGATTGAGACACACAGGCAGACAGAAAGACAGACACACAGACATGTTTGTGTGTAACAGTGAAAATAAATAAAGCGAAGGCAGTGTACCCTCATCAAATGTCACCACTGTCATTAGTGGAGTGATAAGAGGAGTGACACAGTCTTACATCATGCTTCAAGGGAACTTATTATTATTATTATTATATACTCCCTTGTATCCAAAACATTGCTAGGACCTATAAATACTATGTACAGTGGTACCTCGGTTAACGATATTTTTTCGTTCCAGAATGCTGTTCAAGTGCCATTACCAAACGAATTTATCCCCATAAGGAATAATGTAAAATAGACTAGTCCTTTTAGACCCCCAAAAATACACTTACAAAAGCATTTAAAAAAATAAAATTACATAAAAGGGCGAGTTTGGGGACCATTGTTAACCGAGGTACCACTGTATATATTTCTAGACAATAGTATGTGACTAAGGCAGGCAAAAATGTTCACCTGTCAGTGTTTGTGACTGAGTACTATTTCAGTACCTAATATTAGTGTCAGAACAAAGATTAACTATGAAATCACATTAACTATGAATGTTGGAAGCCCGCGAAAGTGGAACTCGCGAATGTGGAGGGCGACCTGTACGTTGCTAATGCATTTATATGCATTTATAAGTAAAAAAGAACATGATTTGCTTATGACTATTTCCGCTTTACGGTGGTAGTTTGGAACTTAATCTGCCACATAAGTGGTGCTCTCCTGTATTTAATTATCCTAAAACAAATATTTTCAATAAACTTGATATTAAAAAAATTGATTTCCATTATCTTCTTTGTTGCTCCAGTACAATGCTCTACTTTCTGAACAAATTAACTTCTGCTTTACCTCTTTTCCTCATTAATGTCTCTTAAACGTCGCCCACTCAGATCTCTGCATGCCTCGCGGTTTGTAGTCTTTTCAATCTGAGCACCTGTTCAAAATAAATGTTTCTTAAATTTTCTTGGTAATTGTGATTACAAATGGTGAATGAAAAAATGAAGGATATGGATGAAAGGACTTAAGAAAAGGATAAGGATATTTTTCACTTGTGATTTCAGTCTTACATTCTATGCACATAAAGGGCCCCAGAATCTGGAATTCATTACCAGTAAATATTAAGTTAACCTTGTCGGAAAATCAATTCAAGACTCTTCTCAAAAATCACCTACTCGCCCTATACTAAATACTCATACTGTAACAAACATTCAAACCCAATGTTATTTTACTTAAGATAATCTCAGTTTTATATTGTCATCCTCCTTAACACTTGTTGCAATTTCAATATCATATCATATATATTGTCATTTGAAATAAAATATATAACTAGAAGAAACTCAATAAATTTCTCTAGTATTGTTATTTTACTAGTATAGCATCAACATATTGTAACTTGGTAGACAGCAACCACCGAGGGAGGTACTACCGTCCTTCCAGGTGACGGTGAAACAGAAACCTGAAACTGTTTTACATGATGGTAGGATTGCTGGTGTCTTTTTTCTGTCTCATAAACACGCTGGATAACAGGTATATCTAGCTACTTCTACTTACACTTTAGGTCACACTACACAGGCATGCACATGCATATACAGTGGACCCCCGAGTTTCGTAAAAACTTCACTCCTGAAGTCTGCTCAAGTGCCATTACCGAACGAATTTACTCCCTTAATTAAGGAAAAATGTCACGTAGGTTAGTCTATTTCAGACCCCCAAAAATACACTTCCACAAGCACTTACAATATTATACTTACATAAATGTACGATTTCCGGGGTTTACGAAACTCGGGGGTCCACTGTATATACATACACACATCTAGGTTTTTCTTCTTTTTCTTAATAGCTCTTGTTCTTTTTATTTTCTCTATTGTCCATGGGGAAGTGGAAAAGAATCTTTCCTCCGTAAGCCATGCGTGTCGTATGAGGCGACTAAAATGCCGGGAGCAATGGGCTAGTAACCCCTTCTCCTGTACACATTTACTAAAAAAGAGAAGAAAAACTTTATAAAACTGGGTTGTTTGAATGTGCGTGAATGTAGTGCGGATGATAAGAAAGAGATGATTGCTGATGTTATGAATGAAAAGAAGTTGGATGTCCTGGCCCTAAGCGAAACAAAGCTGAAGGGGGTAGGCGAGTTTCAGTGGGGAGAAATAAATGGGATTAAGTCAGGAGTATCTGAGAGAGTTAGAGCTAAGGAAGGGGTAGCAATAATGTTGAGGGATCAGTTATGGAAGGAGAAGAGGGAATATAAATGTGTAAATTCAAGGATTATGTGGATTAAAATAAGGGTCAAATTGCGAAAAGTGGGTCATAATAAGCGTGTATGCACCTGGAGAAGAGAGGAGTGTAGAGGAGAGAGAGAGATTTTGGGAGATGTTAAGCGAATGTATAGGAACTTTTGAACCAAGTGAGAGAGTAATTGTGGTAGGGGACCTAAATGCTAAAGTAGGAGAGAAACATGTAGAGAGGGTGTGGTAGGTAAGTTTGGGGTGCCAGGTGTAAATGATAATGGGAGCCCTTTGATTGAACTTTGTATAGAAAGGGGTTTAGTTATAGGTAATACATATTTTAAGAAAAAGAGGATAAATATGTATACAAGATATGATGTAGGGCGTAATGACAGTAGTTTGTTGGACTATGTATTGGTAGATAAAAGACTGTTGAGTAGACTTCAGGATGTACATATTTATAGAGGGGCCACAGATATATCAGATCACTTTTTAGTTATAGCTACAGTGGGAGTAAAAGGTAGATGGGATACAAGGAAAATAGAAGCAGTAAGTAAGAGACAGGTGAAGGTTTATAAACTAAAAGAGGAGGCAGTTAGGGTAAGATATAAACAACTATTGGAGGATAGATGGGCTAGTGAGAGTGTAGGCAATGGGGTCGAAGATGTATGGGGTAGATTTAAAAATGTAGTGTTAGAGTGTTCAGCAGAAGTTTGTGGTTACAGGCGAGTGGGTGCGGGAGGGAAGAAGAGCGATTGGTGGAATGATGATGTAAAGAGAGTACAGTGGTCCCTCGGTTTTTGCCGAAAACTCGTTCCAGAATGCTGCTCAAGTGCCATTACCGAACGAATTTACTTCCTTAAGAATTAATGTCACATAGGTTAGTCTATTTCAGACCCCCAAAAATACAATTGCAACAGCACTTACGAACATACACTTACATAAATGTTCGAGTTTGGTGATGCACGAAAAACGAGGGACCACTGTAGTAAGGGAGAAAAAGTTAGCATATGAGAGGTTTTTACAAAGTAGAAGTGATGCAAGGAGGGAAGAGTATATGGAGAGAAAAAGAGAGGTTAAGAGAGTGGTGAAGCAATGTAAAAAGAGAGCAAATGAGAGAGTGGGTGAGATGTTATAAACAAATTTTGTTGAAAATAAGAAAAAGTTTTGGAGTGAGATTAATAAGTTGAGGAAGCCTAGGGAACAAATGGATTTGACAGTTAAAAATAGGAGAGGAGAGTTATTAAATGGAGAGTTAGAGGTATCGGGAAGATGGAGGGAATATTTTGATGAGTTGTTAAATGTAGGAGTGTGGAAGAGCCAGTTGTGAGTGTGGGGGAAAGTTCGTGAGGCAGTGGGTAGAATGAAAGGGGGTAAGGCAGCTGGGATTGATGGGATAAAGATAGAAATGTTAAAAGCAGGTGGGGATATAGTTTTGGAGTGGTTAGTGCTATTATTTAATAAATGTATGGAAGAGGGTAAGGTACCTAGGGATTGGCAGAGAGCGTGTATTGTTCCTTTGTATAAAGGCAAAGGGGACAAAAGAGAGTGCAAAAATTATAGGGGAATAAGTCTGTTGAGTGTACCTGGTAAAGTGTATGGTAGAGTTATTATAGAAAGAATTAAGAGTAAGACAGAAAGCAGGATAGCAGATGAACAAGGGGGCTTTAGGAAAGGTAGGGGTGTGTAGACCAAGTGTTTACAGTGAAACATATAGGTGAACAGTATTTGGATATGGGTAAAGAGGTTTTTGTGGCATTTATGGATTTGGAAAAGGCGTATGATAGGGTGGATAGTTGGCAATGTGGCAGATGTTGCAGGTGTATGGAATAGGAGGTAGGTTACTGAAAGCAGTGAAGAGTTTTTATGAGGATAGTGAGGCTCAAGTTAGTGTGTGTAGGAGGGAAGGGGACTATTTCCCAGTAAAAGTGGGCCTTAGACAAGGATGTGTGATGTCACCATGGTTGTTCAATATATTTATAGATGGGGTTGTAAGAGAAGTGAATGCGAGGGTCTTGGCAAGGCGTGTGGGGTTAAAAGATAAAGAATTAAATACAAAGTGGGAGTTCTCACAGTTGCTTTTTGCTGATGACACTGATTTTGGGAGATTCTGAAGAGAAGTTGCAGAGGTTGGTGGATGAATTTGGTAGGGTGTGTAAAAGAAGAAAATTGAAAGTGAATATAGGAAAGAGTAAGGTGATGAGGATAACAAAAAGATTAGGTGATGAAAGATTAGATATCAGATTGGAGGGAGAGAGTATGGAGGAGGTGAATGTATTCAGATATTTGGGAGTGGACATGTCAGCAGATGGGTCTATGAAAGATGAGGTGAATCATAGAATTGATGAGGGAAAAAAGGTGAGTGGAGCACTTCGGAGTCTGTGGAGACAAAGAACTTTGTCCATGGAAGTAAAGAAGGGAATGTATGAGAGTATAGTTATACCAACACTCTTATATGGGTGTGAAGCATGGGTGATGAATGTTGCAACGAGGAGAAGGCTGGAGGCAGTGGAGATGTCATGTCTGAGGTCAATGTGTGGTGTGAATATAATGCAGAGAATTCGGAGTTTGGAAATTAGGAGGAGGTGCGGGATTACCAAAACTATTATCCAGAGAGCTGAGGAGGGATTGTTGAGGTGGTTCGGACATGTAGAGAGAATGGAACAAGACAGAATAACTCGAGAGTGTATAAATCTGTAGTGGAGGGAAGGCGGGGTAGGGGTCGGCCTAGGAAAGGTTGGAGGGAGGGTAAAGGAAGTTTTGTGTGCGAGGGCTTGGACTTCCAGCAAGCATGTGTGAGCGTATTTGATAGGAGTGAATGGATACAAATGGTTTTTAATACTTGACGTGCTGTTGGAGTGTGAGCAAAGTAACATTTATGAAGGGATTCAGGGAAACCGGCAGGCCGGACTTGAGTCCTGGAGATGGGAAGTACAGTGTCTGCACTCTGAAGGAGGGGTGCTAATGTTGCAGTTTTATAACTGTAGTGTAAAGCACCCCTCTGGCAAGACAGTGATGGAGTGAATGATGATGAAAGTTTTTCTTTTTCAGGCCACCCTGCCTTGGTGGGAATCGGCCGATGTGTTAATAAAAAAATAATAATAAATAAACTCAACCAATTTCTCTAATATTGTCTTTTTAATAGTACGTATATATAATCATATTGTAAATTGAAATGATATATAACTAGAATAAACTCAATCAATTTCTCTAGTATTAAGTACTTAGTGAATAAGTATTTAGAATAAGCTGCCCCTAATGCCATGGCATGCCAGTGGCTCTCCTTGCATTACAGCTTTATACTTGTAACTACCAATAACTATGTATACTTGTAACATGCAATGAAATAAAAATATTATATTATTATTATTATTATCATATACCCAAACATTAATGAATGAATAAAATAAGAGTACCCTGTATACAGCATGGGTGCACATGTACAAACATACAAGTACATTCATATACATACATCCACGATTATGGCCCTAACTTATAACATTAATGAATTCCCGGAAATTCATAGCAAGTCGAATGTTCCATACTCAGAACCTACTTTCCTATAAGAAACAATGTAAAATGTATTAATGCATTTTGAGCCCTAATTTTCTGTATCTAGTTTTAGTTATCCCCCCTCATCCCCAGAATTTTCACCCATCAACTTACCTTAAAGATACTTTTCAACTGAATATACTAACACAAAACAGTAGATCTATAATGTGTACACATTAATTAACAAATAAAATAAAATACATAAAATATTTAATATACCTGGAGTTTACCTGGAGAGAGTTCCAGGGGTCAACGCCCCTGCGGCCCAGTCTGTGACCAGGCCTCATGTTGGATCAGAGCCTGATCAACCAGGCTGTTACTGCTGGCCGTACGCAGTCCAACGTACGAACCACAGCCTGGCTGGTCAGGCACCGACTTTAGGTGCCTGTCCAGTGCCTGCTTGAAGACAGCCAGGGGTCTATTGGTAATCTCCCTTATGTATGCTGGGAGGCAGTTGAACAGTCTTGGGCCCCTGACACTTATTGTGTTGTCTCTCAACGTGCTAGTGGCACCCCTACTTTTCATTGGGGGGATGTTACATCGTCTGCCGAGTCTTTTGCTTTCGTAGGGAGCGACTCTCGTGTGCAAGTTTGGTACTAATCCCTCTAGGATTTTCCAAGTGTATATAATAATGTATCTCTCCCGCCTGCATTCCAGGGAGTACAGGTTTAGGAACTTCAAGCCTTCCCAGTAATTAAGGTGGTTTATTGTAGTTATGCGTGCCGTGAAGGTTCTCTGTACATTTTCTAGTTCAGCAATTTCACCTGCCTTGAAAGGTGCAGTTAGTGTGCAGCAATATTCCAGCCTAGATAGAACAAGCAACCTGAAAAGTGTCAACATGGGCTTGGCATCCCTGGTTTTGAAGGTTCTCATTATCCATCCTGTCATTTTTCTGGCAGATGCGATTGCTACAGTGTTATGGTCCTTGAAGGTGAGATCCTCTGTCATGATCACTCCCAGGTCTTTGACATTAGTATTTCACTCTATTGTGTGGTTGGAATTTGTTTTATACTCCGATGAGATTTTAATTTTAATTATTATTATTTCCCTACAATATATTGTAGGGAAATAATAATAATAAATAATAACAATAAATAATAATAATAATTAATAATAATTGCTGTGGAGTGCTCTAAATGTCAGCTACCAAATACAGATAACATTTAAAGTGCTCCAGATCAATTATTATAAATTATTATTATTCTAAAAACAATAAATGCTATTTTTGCATTTGTTCTTATGACAAGAGTGATTTAGGCATGTTTACCCTGATGTAAACATCTCTTATGGTGGCGGTCTGCCTGCTCTCTTACCCCACTCATATAATATGGCATATATTATTCATTTCAGCATCTTTATTACAGTTCTAGGGTATTTATCGTTTCTGATATCAATTTGGAATAAATGTAATAGATAGATAACCTTTATTACTAATATTAATGTAATTACACAACATTTTATTAGCGCTAAGGCTAACATCCACCACCCATGACGACTCACCAGACACTGACTTACTGCTCGCCTCTCCCTCCCTCCAATAGCTCCTCCCACTTCGTAACGATGTTAGATGGTGAATTTAATGTATTTTTCTGTAAGCTTAACTCGTTGTATGTGTATTTTACTTTTTTATTGTTTTCTGTAATATATGAGTTATGCAAATTAAAATAAAGTTATGAAGTTGGAGTTTCATTTTTTTTTCTAATGTATACATATTTAATTCAACATTTGGCATCATTACAAAGTGGGCGGAGCTACAGCAGAGGGAGAAGCAGCAGTGTGTCAGTAACTCTTGATTCCCCATGACACTTCACAACACTATAAAATACGTATTGTATAATTATACTATTACAGGCCTCCCTCCACAGCCACCTCAGGTCAAAATAACATGTACAGTGGACCCTCGGTTAACGAAATTAATCCGGTCCAGGAGCTATTACTTAATCTGAATCTTTCGTTATCTGAAACCTTATTTCCCATAAGAAATAATGTAAATACAATTAATTCGTTCCACAAAAAATAATCACTCAAAATAAAAAAATAACATTTACTTACCTTTATTGAAGAGACTTGCAGGCATCTGGAAGATATAGATGATGACTGGAGCAGGTGTTAGTGGTTGGAAGGGGAATCCCCCTCCAAAAGGACTTCAGGTGACAAGTCCCTCTCTGGGGTTACTTCCCTTCTTGGTCTTTTAATGCCACTAGGACCAGCTTGAGTCACTAGACCCCTGCCTGGTGAAGTAGCTGTCCAGAGTCCTCTGTTTCTGGCGACTCTTCAACACTTTTCTGAAGTACAACATGGCTCTGTCACTGAAGTGGTTGCACAGAAGGCTCATTTCAGCTTGCCCAGGGTGGTATCTTTCAACAAATGTCTGCAACTCATTCCACTTTGTACACATCTCCTTAAGCACTGAAGAAGGCACCTCCTTATCTCTCTCTCTCTCTTCCTGTGAAGCAATAACCTGTTAGGCATTTGGGCATTAGTCCTGTTGGGCATTTTCTTCCAAAACAGGCCTGTTTCATCACAATTAAACACTTGTTGGGGGAGGAATTGTTCAGCCTCTACGAACCCCTTGAATTCGTGCACAAATTTTTCAGCTGCACGTTTGTCTGAGCTGGCTGCCTCACCATGCCTCACAACATTGTGTATGCCACTACGTTTCTTAAACTTCTCAAACCAGCCTTTGCTGGCTTTATAATCACTCTCCTCACCACTGGTTGCAGGCATTGTCTTCACAAGATCTGCGTGCAACTTCCTTGCCTTTTCACAAATTATCACCATAGAAATACTATCACCCGCTCTCTGTTTTTCATAGATCCACACCAACAACAACTTCTCAACCTCATCCACTGTTTTCGATCTTTGTTTCGTTAACAAATTAACCCCTTTTGCAACATTAGCTTTCTTGATCTCATTTCTCTGTGCCAGGATAGTGCCGATAGTAGATGGAGTTTTCTTGTACATCCTGGCAAGATCACTCAGACGTACACCACTCTCATATTTTTCTATGATTTCCTTCTTCAGTTCGATGGTGTTCCTCACTCTCTTTACCACAGGGGTGCCACTAGGAAGCTTCTTTGGACCCATGGTGACTTATTTCAGTGGCAATAACTAAAACCACCAAAAAAGACACCAAATATATTGTGAATCTTTGAAAGAGCACGCTAGGTAATGTTCTCTCAATGGTAAACAACGCTTCACTGGCGTCCTGCACTTGCGCGGAGCAGGCGGACGCGTCTAATACCTTTCGGTAACCGAGGAATTTTTCGCTAACCGATTACGAAAAAAGCTTACGTTTTCCGAAACTTTCGTTAACCGAGGGTCCACTGTATATAGAACATTATTTTACGATGTTTATATGTGTTTTATGATTGTTTATGGTTCAATAGGTTAAGGAAGCAGTATTGTATTATATTTCCCTACAATATATTGGGGCACCAAACATTACATTCGTCCTTATGGGAACAAATTCGTTCGGTAACGGCATTCTAACAGCCTTCTGGAAAGAATTATTGACGAAATCCGGGGGTCCACTGTACTTTTATTAAACTCACAATATT
>WNWK01005289.1:90000-123416 GCA_009830355.1 Cherax destructor | reverse complement strand
AATAACCAGCAGAGAGTTTGCATAAATGGAGAGAAATCAGAGTGAGGAAGCGTCACGAGCGGTGTTCCACAGGGGTCGGTATTGGGCCCCTTGTTGTTCACAATCTACATAAACGACATAGATGAGGGAATAAATAGCGACATAAGCAAGTTTGCCGATGACACCAAAATAGGCCGTCCAATTCATTCAAATGAGGACATTAGAGCACTCCAGGAAGATTTGAATAGACTGATGCAGTGGTCGGAGAAGTGGCAGATGCAGTTTAATATAGATAAATGCAAAGTTCTAAATATTGGACAGGACAATAACCATGCCACATATAAACTAAATAATGTAGATCTTAATACTACTGATTGCGAAAAGGATTTAGGAGTTCTGGTTAGCAGTAATCTAAAACCAAGACAGCAGTGCATAAGTGTTCGCAATAAAGCGAAAAGAATCCTTGGCTTCATATCAAGAAGCATCTAGATTATGCTGCACAGTTTTGGTCACCGTATTACAGAATGGATATAAATGCTCTGGAAAACATACAAAGGAGGATGACTAAGTTGATCCCATGTATTAGAAATTTTGCCTATGAGGATAGACTGAGGGCCCTGAATCTGCACTCTCTAGAAAGGCGTAGAATTAGGGGGGATATGATTGAGGTGTATAAATGAAAAACGAATAAATAAAGGGGATGTAAATAGCGTGCTAAAAATATCTAGTATTGACAGGACACGCAGCAATGGCTTTAAGTTGGATAAATTCAGATTCAGGAAGGATATAGGAAAGCATTGGTTTGGTAATAGAGTTGTCGATGAGTGGAACAAACTCCCGATTACAGTTATAGAGGGTAAAACGCTGTGTAGTTTTAAAAATAGGCTAGATAAATATATGAGTGGGTGCGGGTGGGTGTGAGTTGGTCCTGACTAGCTTGTGCTACTAGGTCAGATGCCGTGCTCCTTCCTTAAGTGAATGTAACCTGACCTGGCTGGGTCGGGGCATTGGCTTAAGCCGGTGGGAGACTTGGATCTGCCTCGCATGGGCCAGTAGGCCGGCTGCAGTGTTCATTCTTTCTTATGTTCTTATGTTCTTATGTGTGTATGTGGGGTCTGCGAGTAACACGTAGTCTACAGTGCTCCTCTACCTGGCCTGACCTGACACACCTGATCTACCAGTTAATGTATTCTATGATTCACCTGTCTGCTCGCCCTTTTCTACTAGAAATTACCAATTGCTATTTGTTACCGAGTACTTGATATCCTATTCCTTATCTTACTATGAGAGTTGACTGTTCACAAACAGCTTAGCGGTTAGGTAATTGGAACTTACTCCCGACACCCCGAAAACCACGCATAGGTGAATACTTGCGATGCGATGCAGCTTGTCCAGCGTGTAGTATCCTGTAGATTGTCCAACTCGATGTGATGTTCTGGCGTATATCCACTTTCGTTTGTTGTCGATATATAATATAACCTATTCACTGTATTTCTTTCACTTGTCACATATTTATTTCACTTTATTATCCAGGGGGACACACGTGGCAACGTCGCCTGGAGCACACTAGGCCCACTCTGACCCCGCCACCAAATATTTATTTCTAGTTCACTTATAAAATTATGGCTCTCCCCACACTTATGTGGCTCAGGGCAACTCGTAAATCGCTTCAAGGGGTGTTCACTACCCTGACACACTTGATAACCCCTGCAGTACAGTTGGGTAGCCCTCAAAAACACTTGTATGTACAGAGCCCCACAAGTTGCGACTAGCCCACATGGCGTCCCTACTGTGTGTGTGTGTGTGTGTGTTGGCATACGTGCGTTCTTCCTTATTTGTGCTTGAGTGCGTGCATAGGTGCTTGTGTTTGTGCGTGTGTGTCTGAGTATGAGCTTAAGAAGCGTTGCAAACCGATAAATTATTGCAATACATTTTTATTTTTTTTGATGACACTGTTATTAAAATGGAAATGAAGTTGGCCAGTGCCATTAAAATGGTAATGAAGGTAGTCAGTACCCATTAACCTTTCACGGTATGAATGTGCTGTTAGGTTTCTCTTTCTCTCATTAGTCATCATCATTTCTCCTCGTACTTATTTAAATTAATTTTCAGTGTTATTTTTATCCAATATGCACTCCATCATAATTTAAAATCTCTCGTGTCACTTAACTTGTCTTTCTTACATGGAGCAGAACACACATGTATTGCATATGAGGCTCTCTCTCCCTCCCTCTATACTCTCTCTCTCTCTCTCTCTCTCTCTCTCTCTCTCTCTCTCTCTCTCTCTCTCTCTCTCTCTCTCTCTCTCTATCTCTCTCTCTCTCTCTCCCTCCCTCCCTCTCTCTCCTTTTTTTTACTCAGGGTTTGACAAGGTTAGGTTAAGGATCCCTAACTTTATTGACAAAATATTGACAAGATAAAGATTCCTAACTTCATTGACAAGCTAAGAGCTGTTACCTACATCAGCTCATTTGAAAGCATTTTTATGAAACATACAAGTAGGGAGCTGGATGAAGTTGGAACCATCTGTGGGTCAGCATATCTCATTCATATCATTATGCTGTACGAACGAGTTCCAGACTCTAGTCATCCTGGGGATAAATGATCTCAGAGGAAGTGATGTTCTGGAGAAGAGTACAGCCAGAGTGAAGTTGCTGCTTTCTGCCCGTCTTGTGGTATAGAAGTTTGCTTCTCGCTGTCCTCGAAGTGGAGCCAAGTGTATTTGACAATGTTGGCATTGTACATAACAGTAAGGCCACCCACATCCCTCCTGTGTTGAAGACTCTGCTGAAATGACAGATCCATCCAGGATGGGTCCACGCGAGAGATGAGACGTCTTGCTCTGTTCTCTACTCTGTCCAGCAGTCGCAGATGAGATGGAGGGCAGGCAAACCAAGTAAGTGGAGCATACTCAAGGTGTGAGCGTACTTGTGCCTCATACAGAATCTTGCCTCCCCTACTGTCAAGCAGATGCGAGATACGTCGAAGTGCTGTAAGCTTCTTGGCTGCCTTGTTTGCAAGATTTACAACGTGGTTCTTCAAGGTCAGTTTGGAGTCAAATTTCACCCCGAGGATATCAACTTCTTCCCCAGGTACCAACACACTCCCATTCATACTTACCATCATGGTATTACCATCATGGTGACTAGATACCATTATCATTTGTATTTTCTCAGGTGCAAATGTTACCTGCCATCGGTTTTCCCAAGCTGATATAGCTCTTAGCAGGTGATTGATGTATCTTAGAACAGCTGGTATTTCTCTTTTGGATAAGTACATGTCAGAGTACAGTCGTCTGCATATTCATGGGATTCTGGGATGAGATGAAGAAGGCCATTGAAGTAGATTTTCCATAACAATGGCCCAAACACACTTCCATGTGGTACACTTTCCCCAGTAGGATGTCTTTCTGATTCTGTTCCATTGAGAACTACCCTTAGAGATCTACCATGAAGGAAATGACTGAGGAGACATAGAGTAGAGCCTACAATTCCCAGTGCTTGCAGTTTTGCCAAGAGGCCCTGGTGCCACACTCGGTCGAAAGCACCAACAATGTCCAGTGCTACAACACAGCTGACTTTGGATTCGTCTAGTGACTGGTGCCATTTAGTGGAGAGGTTTAACAACAGATCATCAGCAGAGTAACCTTTCCTGAAGCCATATTGACGGTCACAAAGTAGTGAGTGGTAGTAAAAAAAACCTGTTATTAGTCTTGAGATTATTGTCACAAGGATCTTGCCAGTGATTGACAGGGGTGACACTGGTCTGTAGTTGCTGATTTCTGCTCTGCTCTTCTTTTTGTGAACAGGGACTATATTTGCCTCTTTCCACAGAGAAGGCCATTTATACTGTTCTAGGCAGTGCTGAAAGATGCGAATTAGAGGTGCTGCTATCTGGTCTGCACATCTCAGCAATCTTGGGCTCAACTTGTCTGAGCCCACAGTCTTTTCTTGGTCCAGCGATTTAAGAAGGAGATGCACCTCCTCCTGCCATATTGTCACCACTGACAGTTTTGACACAGTTCTTGCAGCTAGCCAAAAAAGGTCCCTTGCAGGATCAGGAACTTGCATTTTGGTAGCAAAGTGTTCGGCAAAGAGGTTCGCTTTCTCTTGACTACTTGTAGAGGTAGTCCGATCCTCTCTCTCTCTCTCTCTCTCTCTCTCTCTCTCTCTCTCTCTCTCTCTCTCTCTCTCTCTCTCTCTCTCTCTCTCTCTCTCTCTTTCTCTCTCTTTTACTCAGGGTTTGACAAGCTATGGACAAGTTAAGGATTCCTAACTTTATTGACAAGCTAAGAGCTGTTATCTAAATCAGCTCATTTGAAAGCATTTTTGTTATGAGACATAATCTACCATGTTTATGTTATGGTCATAACAAATCTTGACCCATTAAATATGATTGTTTTGATTATTTGTTTCAACACTGCCGCCGGCACTGACCAGCTGATTGCTACCCTCACTCACACAGCTTCCAGTAAAATCACCCGCATTCAAACTTAAATTGTAAAATTCTTGGTCTTACCACATTATTCACACTCTATAAAGCTGTTACACTCTTGTAGGTATGTTCACTGATTCAATCACGTACGATGACCGCTAATAATAACGTAGGGCAGCTGCTAGACGCTAAATCCCGGGAGCATTATTAACGATACTGCTTCACGTGTGTGTGTGTGTATGTGTGTGTGTGTGTGTGTCGTGCCGAATAGGTAAAATTGGTTAATTTTCTCTTAAACGTATAAATATATATTTCATTTATGTTAACGTAAAAATTAATAATTTTGTACCAAAAGAACCTTAGAAAACTTACCACACCTTATTATAAAAAGTGCAATTTAACTTAGCCTAATGCAACTAAATATATTTTAGATAAGTTTACAATAATTTAGTAAACAAACACAATGAAAAATATTTTTTCCGTTAGGTTCAGAATTATTTTAGCGAAATTATTGCATGCACAAATTTTCGCTTGCCTTATTCAGCAAGAAGAGCTTTGCTATTTAAGCCAAAATCGCAAGTTTTTACCTATTCGAATAATATATATATATATATATATATATATATATATATATATATATATATATATATATATATATATATATATATGTGTGTGTGTGGTAAATATATGTTCTATTGAAAGTATAGGCAGTGTTAGAGTAAGCAATAGAAGTCTGTGGATATTGGAAGGTAGGTGCAGGAGGGAAGAAGAGCAATAAGTGGAATGATGAGGTACAGAGCGTAGTAAGAGAGAAAACATCAGCATACGATAGGTTTTCGCAAAACAGAAATGATGTGAGTGGGAGGAGTATATGGAAAGAAAACAGAGAGCTTATGCGAATGGTATGGGAATGTTAAAGGAGAGCAAATGAGAGAAGGTGCTTTCAAAAAAAAATGCTGACAAGAAACAGTTTTAAGAGTGAGATTAATGGGGTAGAAAAGTCTAGGGAATGAATGGGTTTGACTGTTATAAACAGAAGAGGACCGTTAGTTGGAGAGCTAGAGGTTCGGGAAGATGGAAGAAATATTTTGAGGAACGGTTGAATGTTGATGAAAAGAGAGAAGCTGTGATTACGTGCATTGGCCAGGGAGGTATAACATCTTTTAGAAGTGAAGAAGAGACAGATTTGAGTGTGGGGGAGGGGAATGAGGCTGTGAGTCAAATGAAAGTGGGAAAAGCTGCTGTGTTTGATTGGATCAAGACAGAAATATTAGAAACGGGTGAGGATTTTGTTTTGGAGTTATTACCAATATTTAATAAATGTATAAGGGAAGGAAATATACTTAGGGATTGACAGAGAGCATGCATAGTTTCATTGTATAAAGGCAAAGGGGACAAAAGAGAATGTAAGAATTTTAGGGTAATATGACTGTTGAGTATACTTGGTAATACATATAGTAGAATTATTATTGAAAGAATTAAGGGTAAGACGGAGCGCAAGTTCTCAGATGATCAAGGAGGCTTTAGAAAGGGTATTAGGAAGGGTATTAGGAAGGGTATTAGGAAGGGTATTAGGAAGGGTAGGGAATGTGTAAACCAAGTATTTATAGTTAATCATATAAGTGAATAGTATTTAGATGAGAGTAATGAAATTTTGTTTCATTCATGGTATTGTAAAATACAAATGATAGAGTGGATAGGGAGCAATTTGGCAGATGTTGCATGTGTATGGAATATGTAGTACTTACTAAAAGCAGCTTAGTTTTTATGAGGATAGTGAGGCTCAGGTTCGAGTATGTAGGAAAAAGGGAGATGCATGATGTCATTATGGTGGTTTAATATATTTATAGATGGGGCTGTAAGAAGTGAATGCTCGAGTGATGGGGAGAGTGAGTAATTGGAAAATAAAGAATCTAACACAAAGTGGGAGTTGTCAGTTACTTTTTGCTGATGACACTGTTCTTTTGGGGGATTCTGAAGTTAATATGCAAAGGTTGGTGGACGAATTTGAGATGGAATGTAAAAAAAAATAATTAAAAGTGAAGATTGGAAACAACAAGGTGATGAGGATAAAACATTTAGGTTACGAAAGGCTAGATATTTGATTGGAGGGAGTGGATGTGTGCAGATATTTAGGAGTGGACTTGTCTGCAAACGAGTCTATGAAGGACGAGACTAACCACAGAATTGACGATGGGGGAAAAAGGTGACGGGTGCATTGAGGACTTTGGGGAAGCAAAGAACGTCATCCATGGAACCAAAAAGGGGAAAGTATTAGAGTATAGTGGTGCCAACGCTCTTATACGGGTGTTAAGCATGGGTTGTGAATGTTGCAAGAAGGAAAAAGGTGGAGACAGTAAAGACTAGGTGTCTGAGAGTAATGTGTGGTGTGAATATTAAGCAGAGAATTCATTTCTTGGAGACTAGAAGATGGTGCTGGTTTATTAAAAGTATTAGCCAGAGGGCTGAGGAGGGTTTGTTGAGGTTTGGACATTTAGAGAGGATGGGACAAAATAAAATGACATGTAGAGGGAAAGAAGGGTTAGGGTCGTCTTAGAAAAGGTTGGAGAGAGTGGGTAAAGAAGGTTTAGTGTGTGTGAGGAGCTTAGATTTTCAGCAAGCGTGAGTGAGCGTGTTAGATAAGAGTGAGTGGAGGCAATTAGCTTTTATGACTTGACGTGCTGCTGGGTGAGCAAGGTAACATTTATGAAGGGATTCATATAAATCAGTTAGCCGGACTTGGGTCCTGGAGGTGGGAAGTGCAGTACCTGCACTCTGACGGAGGGGCGGAGATATTTGCAGTTTTGAATTGTATCTTTGCCCCTCTGGCGAGACAGTGTGTGTGTGTCTCACACCGAGGCAGGGTAGCCCAAAAAAGAAATACTTTCGATATCATTAACACAATCACTGTCTTTGCAGAGGCGCGCAAAGTCACCAAAACCATTCGTCACCATTCCTATCTAACACGTTCACACATTCCTGTTGTATGTCCGAACCCCTTGCTCCCTCCATCCTTTCCTAGGACGACCCCTACCCCAACCCCACTACAGATTTATATACCCTCTGGGTCATTCTATTTTGCTTCATCCTCTCTAAATGATCAAACTACCTCAACAACCCCTCCTCTGCCCTCTGAATAATACTTTTAGTAACTCCACACCTTCTAATAATTTCCACACTATGAATTTTCTGCATAATACTTTCGCCACACATTTGCCCTTAGACACGACATCTCCACTGCCTCCAACCTCCTTCTCAATGCAACATTCACAAACATTCACCATAATAAGAGTGTTGGTTCCCCTTTACTCTCATACATTCTCTTCTTTGCCTCCATTGATAACATTCTTTGCCTCCATGGATAACATTCTTTGTCTCCATGGATAACATTCTTTGCCTCCATGGATAACATTCTTTGCCTCCATGGATAACATTCTTTGCCTCCATGGATAACATTCTTTGCCTCCATGGATACCTCAACGCACCACTCACTTTTTTTCCTTCATTAATTGCATGGTTTACCTAGTCCTTCATAAACCCATCCGCTGACAAGTCTACTCCTAAATATCTAAACACATTCACTTCTTCCATACTCTCTTCAATCTGATAACCAATTTTTCCTCATCTAAATCGTTTGAAATCCTCTTCACATTACTCTTCTCTATGTTCACTTTCAACTTTCTTCCTTTACGTACCCTCCCAAACTCGTCCACTAACCTTTGCAACTTCTCTTCCGAATCTTCCAAAACCACAGCATCATCAGCAAAAAGTAACTGTGTCAACTGCTATTTTGTATTTGAATCCGCATGATTTAATTCCACCCTTCTCCCCAAAACCATTTACTTCTTTTAAAACCCCTTCAATAAATATGTTAAAAAACTATAATTTTCATAATACTTATGATGATGAGACTAATTATATTACCGAAGGTTCGTGTGAATGAAAATTTTAATAAACAAAGGAGAGAAAAAAATGTTTTAATTATCACTGGTCAACATTTTTTGAAAAGTTGAATGCTTCTTAAATGAGATTAGTTAATTCATATATCACCTTGAATTCATATATCACCTTGAAAAATGCTTATTGGCTATAGGATAAAGATACATGTAATATTTGATTTTATTATAACGTACAATATGTCAGTATGTTTTAAACTCTAATCCGTACCTACTCTCTGCCTTTTTGCTTGACGCTTATAGTGGGCTGAAGAATCATCTCTTGTCAATGTCCAGCAATATTCTGCAAGCATTCTTGTGCCTCATTTGCCCTGGTACCATTTTTCCATGGTTAAAATATCTTTGTGAAACCTTTCACCATGTTCGTCACTAACTGCCTCAAAGTTCGCTGGAAAAAAGTCTAAATACGAGTCCAAAAAGTGTTTTTTAAGTGACATGTTACATCCCATGTTCATGTAAGCCTTGGTGCGGTTTTCCATCAATTCTTCAAAGTCACCATCTTTAAGAAGCCCTCGAATCTCAGGATCACTGAAGACTCCTTCTCTTATCTTAGCGTCGCTCAGTGAGGGGAATTTTGATCTTAAATACTTGAATCCCTGACCGGATTTGTCCATAGCTTTCACAAAGTTTTTCATGAGCCCAGTTTTATGTGTAGTGGTGGTAGCAAAATTTTCTTGGGTTCAATGAAAGGTGAATGTTGAACATTGTTCATCCCAGACTCCAATGATTGACGAGGTGGGCAGTCTCTTCTGATGTAGTGGGAACCTCTTGCACGGCTGTCCCATTTACATGGAAAGCAGTAGTACGTGGTGTATCCACCCTGCAAGCCCATCACAAGAGCAACAACCTTTAAGTCACCACAGAGCTGCCATTGATGTTCATGATATTTCATGCATTGCAACATATGCTTTATATTCTCATAAGTTTCTTTCATAAGTGGTGCATAGCCCACAGGAACTGAAGTTTTACTATTGTCGTTATGCAACAAGACAACTTTCAGACTCGTTTTTGATGAATCTATGAACAGCCTCCAGTGACTGGGTTCGTAGTCGATGCCAAGTGCTTCCATCACACCATTAATATTGTTGCAGCCACTAAATCACCTTCCATTAAGAAGAAATCGTTGAACTGCTGCTGACGGTCACGAAATTTTGAAATCTTCGCATCAGCTGCTAGGAGATTCCACTGTTGAAGACGAGAGGCCAGCAGCTCTGCCTTATTTTTACGTAGTTGCAGATCCCTGACAAGGTCATGGAGTTTCCCTTTTGTTATGAGATGTGACCTAGAGGAGTATGCTTCATCAAAGTTCTGGTCAATGTGTAATCCAGCAGTGCCATCCTTCTCTTCTTCCTCCTCACCACTTTCTTCATCTGACTCGAAGGACACCCAAGTTGGTGCATCAGGAACAGGTAGACCTTCTCCATGTGGAACTGGGCGAATAGCTGATGGAATGCTTGGATATTCAATGGACCCTTTTTTTTCTTTGACAAGCCCTTTTGTACTGGAGGTACCATGCAGAAATAACAATTGTTGTTATGGTCTGTTGGCTCCCGCAATGTCACTGGCACAGCAAAAGGCATTCCTTTCCTCTTCCTGTTCAACCAAAATATAGGTGGTATGCCTTTCTAACAATAGCAGTTATACGGCGCTTCTGTGATGCAAAGGTCACCTCACCACAGATGTAGCAGACGTTGTCTGCTCTATTCACAAAAGTACGAGGCATCTGAAAGAAGAAAACAACAAACAATTAGAAGATAAACAGATAATGTATTCATTAATTTATTATAATAAAGAGCATGACAGTTAAGCAGAAGAATTTACATCATTCATTAGGAAAATAAAATTAATAGAATGTGCCTCACATGCATATCAATAGTGAATATTTATTATAAGTTTAAAAGGTGTTTGGCTAAGAAAATCATCTACATTTCACGTCAAAATATAAACTTGCACAGCACAATCACCTTCTATGACTGTTGGAACATGTTGTGACACGTAGGTGTATATTGAAAAGTAGAGCAAACAAACAATTTTACTATGATATTCATTATCAGTGACCTAAAACTAGTTGGAAATTGCTACTCTGGTCTCGGAAGCATTTTGGTTGTTGACCAGGGTTATATATTTAGCAAGCTGGTACACATGAACTGCTCACTGAGGTTGTATCTTCTCATATGGATGAAATAAACGAAGTCTGTTTAACATTTTGCATTGTGAAAGTACTTACTTTTTTAGGATGATAACTTTAAGAAATTTTTTCATGGGACAACGTTTCGCTCTCCGTATATTACTTATTGAATGTAGTGTCCTAATGACACACTACATAGAGCGAAACGTTTCCCAATAATGTTTGTTCTGCAGTTTGTCTTTGTCTTTCTATTTGTCGCTAATTCGCCATTTCATTTGCTGATATATTAGAAATTTGAAGTTAAGAGATTACAGTGTATCCCCAGATCAAGGGACAGTGGCTCGAGTTTCCACCATTTCATGTGCTGAATTACCCATTCTTATTTATCGTTGTATTTTGAAAATCATGATCATTGAGAGATTGGCCTTACTAACTTCTACTGAGTCCTTCATACACATATTTTGACCGTCTTTTATTTATCATTATAGTTTTTGGAGTCCGTAAATTTTCACTTACAATACCCTTGATAAAATTGGATAAAATATTTTACCAGCAGCCATCTGGGTTAGAGACTGAATTGATTGGAATGAGGCGGAATTCCCTTTTAGTATTATGTGGCGTTGATGTAGTATGTATATCCAAACACTTCTCACTCCTTTACAGCAAATCTTCTCTTAAAATAAAGCCCAAAATGATCGGCAGCTTTAATTTTTTATACCCATAACACTCTTCACTCTGCTCTAACCTGCTTGTAATGTTTTCCCTGACAATTCTATCCGACCCTTAATCCAAAAAATGCACAGAGATAAAAACTTATTTGATAGTTGATGCAATTAATTCTACTTAGCTGGATACTTTTAAATACTTAGCTTGAGGGAAAATTAAAGGAATCAGTTAGAAAGTTTATTATTATTGTTATTATTATTAGTATTAGTATCATCATCATAATTCAACTTCCATCTCTCGCCAAGACAAGGGGACCTAAAGAAGAAAACACTTTCATCATCACTAGTTCAGCCGCTGTCTTTTCAAAAGTGTGCTGACATCACATTTGGATTACTCTGACTGCAACATCCCCACCCACTCCTAATCCGGAGGGGTCATTCTTCACCTGGTGAAAGGAATATAAAAATATATTTTATCCCAGACAAAGGGTGGTAGTTTTAGTTTCTTGGATCAAGAGCTCTTTCCCAGTATCCAAGTACCTAACCTGAATGAAAAATGTTAGACTGAGAGTTAAATAAAGTGTTGCGGCAATGTTAAGTAAAGAAATGTGCAAAGTGAATAAATGTTTATATATGCGAAATGTCTGACTGAGAATAAAAAAAAGTGGGAGCGAGGGAGGGACTCAGTGGAAGAGTAAAGGGGAGAAAGGGAGGGATGAGATAAAAAGGGAGGAAGAAAGAGAGGGTGGGATTGATATAAGGAGAGTGGCAGGGGAAAAAGTGTGCAAGGAAGCAGGAGGGGGAAGGAAAGGGAGAGAGGGTGAGAAGAGGGAAAGAATGGAAGGCGAAAGGAAGAAACTGACACATGAATGAGGGAGAAAGAATGCCAGTGAGGGTTAATGGAAGATAGTGAGAAGGGAAAGGAAAGAGGAGTAGTATTAAGAAGGGAGAGAGAGAGAGAGAGAGAGAGAGAGAGAGAGAGAGAGAGAGAGGTGAGGTGAGGAAAAAGGCATAGAAGGAAGAAAGTAGGAAGAGAAAGGAGACGGGAGAGATGGGGATATGATAGGGGGAGGGGTTGAACAGCTTGCTGTGCTGAAGAGTTCAGAAGGAATCATATCATCAGTGTTTTCATTATAAATAAATTCACAAAGTGAAAATGAATGTACACAGAAAATACAAGAGAGGAAAAGAAAAAAAGCCTTCAGACATACAAAGACTAGTCAAACATATTCCAGATGCACAGTAAAGAGGAAAGGAGAAAGATGTAAAGAAATAGGCATGTTAACTAAGCAGAGCGTGGAGAAGAAGACCCCTACACGTACTAACCCTCATATGTACAGCATAACCTTCAGTTACACTAGCATAGCACGAGTGCTCTTACATAGATATAAACAGATAATATTAAGTAAACACACACAGCAAGTAATGCTAATAATTGCACGTACACACACACGCACACACACACATACACACACACAGTGATGTAGTAGAGACAAGATCCATACATAGCTTTAAGAAGAGGTAGGATAAAGCTCATGGAGCAGGGAGAGAGTGGACATAGTAACGACCAGCGAAGAGGCGGGGTCAGGAGCTGTGAATCGACCCCTGCAACCACAAATAGGCGAGTACACACACACACACACACACACACATAGTGAGTGAGTGAGTCTGGACCCCAGATGTCTGCTAAACTAAGGGTAAGAAAACAAGAGGTCAAGTTCTGCCTTGCCCATGACACCTGACGGACGCCAGAGCCTGGATCGTCCAGCCGCAGTGTAGACTCTGCAATACACTTGTGTCCACAGGATCAGTTACAGTGTCAACAAAGCCAGGGGAGAGACGCCAAAATATTGGTCGAATGCCCTCTCCGACGGTACATTGCCCCGAGAGTGTTTGGTTTGCTCGAGTGGGCGTAGGGCATGAGTAAAGGTAGGTAGGTTGGGGGGGAGACAGGAGCGAGATGAGGAAAGATAAGACAAAAGGTTTGGAGAGATATAAAGGAAAAAATGAGAGAAGTTGTGGGAAGACAGCAGACCAAGGCAAGGTAAGATTTCCCACAGCAAGATGAAGGAAGATAATAGAGAAGGGAAAACAAGGAAGGGGGATTTTAGGTTTTGTCATTTAGGGGGTTAATTTACTGTGCACCCTTTATCCATCCCATGAACACTTCAGTAGCGAAAGAGCATGCGCAGTGTGAATACAAATTAACGTTTCGGACCCATCTGGGTAAATATAATTTTTATTTTATCTGACTCCATGTGGAACGGGAGGTTGGAACCCATGGCCAGCTAGTCTTAAAAATATCGTGCCATTACGGTTTCGCAAGTCATATACTGGGTTAAAATCGAATACTTCCTCAAAATGTTTATTAACTTATTTTCACTGAAGGATAGCATGTCATATAACAGGATTTTATAATGTTTCATTATAGATCAATTAATTGATTATCGATTATAGAATAACCATAAGGCGAAATTCATATTAAACAACTACTATCTGTAACTAAATCTGAGTTTGACTTCTTCAACATCAGTCACTGGTATCTTAAAAGGTTATCGATCTGAAGAGCTTCTAACTGAATTCCTATGATATTCTGATTAATTATTTAAGTATCTCCTAATACAATTTCTATAACTTCACATAAATTAAACTCTTATTAGGAGAGCGAGAAAGTCCATTTATGCAATTTAGTCAGGTTTTTATACAAAGCAGTTTCTTGAAATGATTTCATTGGCTGACCGACACACCAGAAGTTTTCAAGGGTTTTTTATAATGTATTTTGTATTATTTTGTATAGTGTGTTTACACAACATTTTTATTATATTTTATATGGCGTGTCACTCTATAGTGAGATCATAAATTGTAAAGAATGTTCAAAGCTTTGATCCCTCTCTATACGCTGCGAATTAGCGGCAAAATATGCTCTCACAGCATTCAGGCATGTGTCTACGCTAATCAGTGATTCTTTTAACTTATATGTCGTGCCGAATAGGTAAAAGTGGTCCATTACCATGAACTCATTTAAAATTAAGTCTTTCCTAAAATTTTCTCTTATACCTTTAAAGATATTTTTTTTTCATTTATGTTAATATAAAAATTAATAATTTTCTTACAAAAGAACCTTAGAAAACTTACCTAACCATATTATAACAAGCGCAACTTAATTTTGCCTAATCCAACTAAATATATTTTTGATAAGTTTACAATAATTTCATAATAAAGAGTGGAGTACCTTATGGCGGAGGCAGCCCTATGACAAGGGCATGGTGAGTCTTCAGCACAAGTGGTGTAGCAGTTATCTACAATCGTCGTAGACGCCCTGAAGCTAGAGCACAGAACCTCTTCGTTTCAAGTGGTGTCTTGGGTCCGATGTGCACTATAGTATGAGTCGTCATCAACTCATGAGACTCGTCTGCTACATGTCCCACTCATACAGAGCTCGCAGGGAATAGCAGAGGTGTTGGCGCAGGAGGAATCAGGGTTAACTCCTTGGTATCTTAAGGCCGGTATTCTCGCTGGTATGAGGGGTCTCAGCTCTCATAAGCTCTGTTCCATTTGAGCCATTCCTGGCACTCGGGCAACAGCCCGAGCGCCTGAGTGACTCACTACAGCTGCTGGGACAACATATCCCCTCGCGACTCTCATTAGCAATTTGCAATCAGGAAAACAAGTTTGTGTGTCTAACACAATGACGTTGACATTTCCACATCGCTTTAGGTTTTCTGAGCGTTTAACCCTTGTCATTTTTGCCAAAAAACACACAGGCGTGGGCTTTATGCTAACCATGTCACACTTTCGGCAAAAATCCCCAACCATATCACAAAAATCTTGATGGAAAAGCTCCATACCCACAATAAATTTTAAGTAACTAAATTCTGAATGTCGTGGTGCCTCCGGTGATCTACATCGTACACTACTTATGAGCAAATTTCATGCTTTTTGCCTCTTCTCTGTACCTATATTTTCTGTGTCAGAGGACTATGTGGCCGATATTTTCTTGTTTACAATCCCCAGTGACACTCAAACTTCATATGTGTATGTGTGTGGGTTTTTTTTCACCATCTGTCGGCTTATACTCAATCATCGGTCAAGCACCCAATCTTATCCTATAGTCAAGTATACCTACATACCCTCTGAAAACTCATGCTTATCCTTCAGTCCAGCATAATGACATACCCCCCTGAGCATTCTAGCATACCCTACAGTCCTTCATATTCTGTAGTCTAGCATACTCCACGGCTCTCCAGCTTAATTGTCTTACACATCCGCAATCCTCATTTAAACCCTACATTATCGAGCGTATTTTCCTAGCAACACACTACCGCGGTACTATTTATGCCCTATTCTGACATTCCCTCCCCGTACCCCTCCTCTCCACCCTTATATACTCGCTTGTGAGAGCACCGACAGGAGACTAAAACTCATAATATACCGCCTTGGCATCCTGGTCTTTTCAAGGAGATTAATGCCTCATATATCTATCGAGGTAACAAAAGACGCCATTGAAACCCTGACGCGCGATGGCGATAGTAAGAACAATGAAAGCAGCTTCAGACCCCAAGCTCATCCAGTGCTGTAGTTGCTGAAGCGGGGCGCGTATTAAGGCACGTATACACAGGTTAAGCCTATAGCTTTTGGAAAAAGTGATACCTGGTGGCAGTATCAGCGCAAACAGCGCGTCTTTTAAGGCAAGTGATGCAGTGTATGCAATGTGGATTGCAGAGTCACAGAATCAATATTTTTGTGTTAAGTTCCAAGTGAACATTTTTGAAGGTTATCTGAAGCTGAGATACTGCCAAGTGTACTTTACGGTGATGCATGTGAGAGTATATGTTATAAACGTATTTGACGGGTACAGGTGAGTACATACATGAGGTGTTCAGGAGTGAATACTTGTGACGGGCATAGATGTGTGCTCAGGTATATGTACTTACCTAGTTCCACTTGCAGATATCGAGTCGTGGCTCCTGGACCAGCTACTTGAAGACTAAGGCTGAGGGACTAACCACCTTTAGAATTGCTTCTTCAAGGTTAATGGACTGATCATATCATCTTTACCGCACTACTACTGCTATCTCCATATTTATTCTCCCATGTATTTAACTGAATAAGTCTACCGTGAAGGAGAAACGTATGAAGAGTGACGCACATATGTCTCACTCATCCATAGGTGTATCTGTTCGCAGTCGATGTGAAACTAATGAGAATACAAAAAGGCGATGAGCAGGAAAAACTACAAATGAACTTGGACAGGGACGCGCAGGTTAACCCCAGAAAATGCAGATTTATAAAGATTGGTGTCAAGCAAAGAAGACCGTAAACGGAATACAGGCTCAAGGAGCAAACGCTGTAACTCTCACTAAAATTGTTCGTCTCCTTTTGAAGAGCCTGAATTTATTAACGCTTTCGTGGGTTACATGTACCGAGAAGTGTTAATATCGCATTGTATATATGGTGAGAGATTATTTAAATCCCGATTTTAGGGATTCATTGATCCTTGACTGGTGTTGTTCAGGTGAGATGCAGCCTTAAAGTAAGACCTTCGTGTTTTCGATAATCGTGAAAATTTATGTTCCTACCAACAATATCATCTCACACCTATGTTTATTTTTTTTATAATATGATTATGATTTTTTATATTATAGTTCTTTATTGTAATCAGGCTTCCCTAAATCTGGTATTTGTCTAATCACAAAGTTTCTTGATGCGAGGGTTCCATGTTGGCGCCGCATACTCCAGGAGTGGCAATATGCATATTAATAATAATAATATCTTTATTTACTACAAGTACATGTACATCAATGACATACTACTATATAGAAAGTCCCTTGTTATGCAGAGCATTTCGGGCAAATTAGGTCCTTGTCCCAGGATGCGACCCACACCAGTCGACTAACTCCCAGGTACCCATTTTACTGATGGGTGAACATAGACAACCGGTGTAAAGAAACACGCCCAATGTTTCTACCCTCGCTGGGAATCGAACGCAGACCCTCGCCGTGTGAAGCGAGAGCTTTAGCGATCAGGCTAACTTTGTATGTGCATCTGAAGTTATTTTTTTTTTTTTTTGTGATTTCGTGTAATCGCCTCTGCATGACGTTTACTCCCAGTCGCGGTATTCTGTTTTTTTTTATTATTTACTCCGTCCTATACATCTAGACATCTTACCGCTTGTGTGTGTGTGTGTGTGTGTGTGTGTGTGTACTCACCTAGTTGTGCTCACCTAGTTGTGGTTGCAGGGGTCGAGTCACAGCTCTCGGCCCCTACTCTTTACTGGACACTACTGGGTCACTCTTCCTACTCCGTGAGCTTTATCATACCGCTTCTTAAAGCTGTGTGTGTGTGTGTGTGTGTGTGTGTGTTTGTGTACATGTGCGCGCGCGCGTTCTCTCGTGCTTCTTTATATGTGGTTGCAGGATCGAATCTTGGCTCTTGGTTCCGCCTCTTCCCAGACCGCTACAGGGTTCACTATTCCCTCGCTTTGATACTCCTTCCTCTGCCACTCTGTCCATGTCATCCCACTTACTGACTATTCTAAGACTGAAGAGTAACTTCCTAGCATCCCTGTGGCTCATCTGTGTTTCCAACTTTCAGATGTATACTCTTTCTCCAATTTCCCTCTTACAGAACAGTGTGCTCCATTTCACTTTATCAATTACTTTCTGTATTCTGTACATCATCATAGCATCCCTTGTCCATCTGTTCTCTAATGTCATCGGGCTTAGCTCCCTTAATCTATCCTCATAACTCTTTAGTTCCAAGGCTAATTTCGTTGCAGACCTCAGCACTTTCTCCAGTTTCTCGATATAATCAGGTGTGGGTTCCATATTGGTGCTGCGTAATCCATTATGCGCCTGACATTAAATGTGTATATAGTCGTGAATGACTCCTTGCTTAGGTTTACGAAAGTTAAACACAGATTTGACAGATGTTTGCTTGCTGCACCAGTTATTCGCTTGATGATCGCCTCAGGCGATATGCTCGGTACAATGCTCTCTCCGAGATCCTTCTCCTTAAGTAGTGTTTGTAGCCTAAGTGTCTATATTCCATTTGCAGTCCTTTTTGGACGTCCCCAATCTTCATAACTTTGCATTTGCTGGAGTAAACTTCTAATAGCCACTTGTCAGACCAGACCCGCAGCCTCACCATATCCATTTGTAGTCTTTCCTGGTCCTCACCTATCTGTTTCTCCTTATTAGTTTTACACCACCTGAGAACAGGGATGCCTCTGATTCCATACCGTCTGTTGTGTCGCTCACGTACACAAATAGTGCCAGTACCTGTATTAGAATCTGAATAAACGTATCGAATATGATATATTAGATATTTATACTCGATCTATCTAAATTTATGTCAGATTCAAGGGGTATTTTTTTAACACCATTTTGATTGTATCATGACTAATACATTCCACTGCAGCTTTCTAAGATGAATTTAAATACAGCGTTAAAATTTGTATTGAGTGTCCAGTATATGCAATGTGCGTAAAAATGTGAAGTTATGTATATTTCCTGTTTTGAAGAGGCCGGGGGTGGGGGAGTGCGTGTTGCCTGGAACTTGATTGATTGATAATTATAATAGAAAACTTTTGTTAGGTGACGATAAGTTTCAGAGAATTTTCTGCAGTGCATCCCTCTTCACAAATACTGTAAGTTAGGTAAGGATAGACAATCGAGTCGTACATTTTGAGTAATGTTGTTTGGGGTACAAGTCACGTAATTTTTTAAAGAATGCTCGCTAATTTATATATTTTTTTAGATATAAGATGGACGTGAGTGTTTGCTGTCAAGGTGATTGCTAAAGAATTTACTCTCACCATATCATTCAATGTGTATATTATTTACCTTTATATTTCGCCGGCCAGTGGCTTCCTCGGTAGAAGATCAGGAGGAGTTTGACGTAATCAGTCCCTCAACCTGGACTATCTGTGATCAGTCCATTAATCGTGATTAGAGTACAGCATATACGCGGAGAAAGCGCTAATATACCGCAGACAGATGAGGTGCACTTGTGCCAAGTGTCTTATTCATCAACTTGTCTGTTTTATGAACCTTTTATCTACTGTTTTTTTAGCATTTTTAGACCTTTGTTGCATCGGCAAACATATTGATATAATTTTTGTTTCTACTGGAATGTCATATATATGCTGATTTTAAAAACATTAAGGAATTATGTTGACCATACTTGCAATTTTATAGGCTTTCATATTTATTTCTTCAAAGATAAAATCTCAGGTTACAATAATTTTCCCTTTTCACTGTCTCGTTTCATCATTATTCCGAATCCTCTTTTTTCGTTATTCTGTCCTCTTTCTTCTCCTCACTAAGAGGTTTTCATCGCGAAAAAATTAATTTAAAATATGATTTTCTCAGTGTGGAAGTACAGAGAGGAAACACATGCAGCATCTTGGATTCCCAACCTACGTCTGAGGAGCTAGAGCAGCGTCACATCTTAAATTAAGGTTTTCCAGTTTAATTTCAGTTGGAGATCGAGATAAATAGCGCAAAGTAGTGCAAAAGACTCAGTTACAGACAAGAACTTTATTGAGACTGCGGAACCAGCTTCCTAAATATACAGAGATGTAAGGCAAACAATTTTTTACTGGAATATTTAAGTGATTAACCCGATTAGTGAGGTCAATGTGTAGTTAATTACGATATGGAAACACTGCAGGAGGCGTACAGGACTTTCCAATGACCAATTTATATAAGATGAGCTGTGTTGCAGGTTTGGTTAAAGCGAAAGCTCCTTGATTTTGATGGACTGTATTTAGTGAATGGATTATCGAAGCTCTCATTCACTAAATGAATGGAAGCTTCGCTACATGAAACATATATTTACATATAGGTGAATACAGTTGTGCTGGGGAATTTACATATATGTATAATTGTAAAAATATATGGAAAATTTTAATTTAAGATATGGAGCTGCTTCAGCTCCTCAGACACAGGTTGGGAATCTAAGATGCAGCAAGTGTTTCTCTGGACTTCCACACTGAGGCGCTGTAAGAAAAAGGTGGCAGCCCCCAGGTTTCTGGTTTCGATGAGCCTGGAACACAACTCCCAAGGAAATCCATAGAATGCTTTTTCCAAGAGCCAAGGGTCTCTTAATATAATGGGCCGAAGAGGTACTGGTGGGCAAAGTCCCTGTACTTGTTATGCTCGTGATTTTTCCGCTGTGATCAGCAGTACCGCCCTGCTGACCAGCACTAAATGGGAAGTAAATGTCTGCCAATGTAGATGCAGAACTATTGTCCCACACCAGCAGTCTACCATTCTTCCAGGGATTTATTGTGATACTGTGAGGGTGGCTGGCGGGTGATATTCATTTTTATACAGTTAGGAAAGAATGCCTTTTCTGACTGGCTTCAAAATAACATTGATGGTGCATTCCATAAGAAAGATGTTACCCCACATAAGTTGAATTCAAGATGGTGTAAATTTAAAATTTTAGTCAATATTTTAAACTTGGTAACGTTGGATTCAGATTAAGAATGCTTTTTTTCTGAACGCGCACGTCTACACACACACACACACACACACACACACACACACACACACACACACACACACACACACACACACACACACACACACACACACACACACACACACACACACACACACACACACACACACACACACATACACACATCAGGGGTAAAAGAGGGGAAGCAGGAGTTTCACTGCTCATCAAAAACCAATGGAGTTTTGAGATGGGAAAACTAGTCAGAGGTGAAGCGGATGACTACATAGTAGGAACACTTCTAATCGGGGGTCCAAAAGCGATAATAGCAGTGATGTACAACCTGCCACCCAACAGCAGGAGACCAAGACAAGAATACGAGGAGAGAATCAGAATAATGTTGGCCACACTAACCGAGGTGGCCAGAAACGCTCACATAAGCAGGGCAGTTACTCATGGAAGATTTCAACCACAAGGAGACAGACTGGGAAAATTTATAGCCACATGGGGGACTGAAGACATGGAAAGCCAAGATGCTGGAGGCGGTGCTGGAAAGCATCATGTACCAACATATTAGCGACACAACCAAAGAGAGAAAGAGAGAGTAGACAACGGACCAGCAAGGCTGGACCTCGTATTCATTTCGGACAGTTCAGACACCGGGGAAATCACACACGAAGCTTTCCTTGGCGCTAGCGATCACGTGATATCTAGTCAATTTCACTAGTGTGGCTTGAGTGCTACAAACTGTTAGTAAGAAACGGTAATTTTAATCCCAAAACCAACCTGTTAATAGTCCAAAACTTGGCCCTTCAAATAATTTTAAACTAAATTAAACATTTTCCTTTTACAAATCAGAGTCGCAAAAAAAAACGTAAGCATTACAGTTATTAAAACAATTTTGCCTCTCTCCATTATCAACGTCCCCAGACATTTGCTATGATAAAGTTACACTCCATTGTAAATACATCGTCACTACACTAAAATTGACGTTTTTCCCAGTTTCTCTTCTAGAAGACTCTTCTCAAGCGTATTGGGAGGCCCCAATAGTTGCTGACGAAATAGTTAAACCAGGTTTATTTCAGGGAAGGTAAAGGTGGGGAGATGGTGAAGACACAGTTATTCCAATTTTGGGTCTATTGTACTGATAAAATAAGTTGTATTATTTTTCTAATTTGTCTATTGGAACGAACCTAAGAAATCTTAAAATATGCTAAATTAATAATTGTTCACTCGTTATAACCATTTTTTCACTCATTTTAACGTTGACAGAAATCAATGTCAGCGCCAAAACCAACCCAGAAACACTAGTCAATCAAGCAACCCCCCAACCCAACTCTATGTATCCACTAATTAGGAATATATTAACCTCCAAGGTAAACTTGGAGGTTAGTCGGATTCTTATGAGTTTTGACTCGACTAAAAATATCAACAAAATTGCTGACTCTAGTGAACTATTGTGAAATCTCCTCACTTCAGAAAGTAAAATTTTTTTTTTTTTTTAAACTGTAATTGTTTAATCAGAATTGGGAACCTGCATACATTTTTGCGACCTGCAGATATATATTAAGTGTATTTTCATTCCTAATGGAAGCAAATTTTATAGGTATTGAAAAAAAAAAATAATGAAAACGTGAGAATTAGAGCTAATTGTGTTTCCATCTAATTTTCTAAAACGCACAATGAATTCATACACAGTGTGAAATCTATCATTTAGGGTCATGTCAGTGTGTGTGGGAAAGGGGCAAGGTATGTGTGTGGGAGAGGGGCGAGGTATGTGTGTGGGAGAGGGGCGAGGTATGTGTGTGGGAGAGGGGCGAGGTATGTGTGTGGGAGAGGGGCGAGGTATGTGTGTGGGAGAGGGGCGAGGTATGTGTGTGGGAGAGGAGCGAGGTATGTGTGTGGGAGAGGGGCGAGGTATGTGTGTGGGAGAGGGGCGAGGTATGTGTGTGGGAGAGGGGCGAGGTATGTGTGTTGTACATAATTATCAAACTGATTGTTTCCAGTGGTAACATGGTACAGCATGTTTATAGTATTATGTCTCAAGGATGGATTTAGTTATCTTCTTGGATCAGTAAAATATACTATAAATATCCTGTATCATGTTTATAGTTACCATACTATAAACATGATGCAGCATGTTTATAGTATGGTAACATGATTCAACAATTCTGCAGTTTGTTGTTAGTGGCAGTGGTCACTCCACTCCCCTCCCCACAATACACACACACACACACACACACACACGGGGCCAGGAGTTGAGGAGCTGAGTCTCGACCCCTGCAACCACAATTAGGTGAGTACACACACACACACACACCTGAAGCTAGCTGTACACACCTGCTCTGCTGTTTGTCACTGTATATGCTGAACAGTGACAGTTTATGCAAATATTTATTTAAGAGATGAAGATGTTTTTAATATTACATAACAACATTACATAAGTCCTATTCAAATTCATCAGTTCCTTCTCAGATATTTGTCTCACCAGTTTTTAAAGCCATCCAAGGAAATAGCATAACTAACCCATTAATAACATATTCTAGGAGAAGGTTAACATAGATTATTGTTCTGAACTGGTGAACTAACACTTTAAACTGAATATTTAATGTTTATATTTCAGGGGACTGTGTGAAAATTAGCACATATTGGAAAAAAAAAAACATAACAAAAGAAGTAATGAAACTACTAAAGGGGATGGTCACTTGAAGAGTCAGAGGATCTGACGGTATATCGCATGGATACCAAAAGAAGAAGCAGAACTTTGTGAACGTATAGGAAAAAACCTTCATATCACCTGGGATAGAAAACTACAGGGATGCTGGAAAACTGTAAATGTAATTCCAATATACAAGCAGAGGACCAGAAAAGACGCTCTGAATTAAAGACCAGTATCACAGGCTTGTATTCCGTCAATGATATAGGAAAAAAAAACATCAGGAAATGGTTGAGCATATAGAAAGTTAAAACTTTTTTTTCCAGAAAACAGCGGGAATCTGAGGATGGTAAGTCTTGCCTCTCTAACCTCCTTCAGCTCTAAGACACAACTAGATGCATATAGGTCACCGCGCAATCCGAAAAATAGTATCCCCTTATTCAATAAACCCAGCCGCCTCTACGAATAGTGAAGTGAGGTGAAAAAGTTGCAATGCAGCAAAATATGAATATATGTATCTATGTATATATGCACGTATATAGGCTTTTTGTATGTATGCATATGTCTGTGTCTGCATTATGTATGCATATGTCTGTGTCTGCATTATGTATGCATTTATGAATGTTCACTTTATATATATACTGGTTATGTAAATGTGTGTGTGTGTGTGTGCATATGAATGAGTAAGTGTTCTTGTGTGAATTACGTATGCACATTTTTGTCTAAGAATGAATGTTAATATGTACAGTTGCGGAAAAAAAGTTCCTGGACTTTCTCTCTTGGGCAGAAATAATATAAGGAAACTCAAACGTAGTAAACAGAGGAGTAAAGACTATTTTCATGAATGAATTACCGCAGCTTCTAACGACGATGGTGACTGGTTGACAAAATTAATTGCCGATACTTACTGTGTATCTATGTAGAAATATATTTATGAAAGCAGACATGAATTTATTACCGTTCAGATATTATATCCAATATTAGAAAAATATGAAAATTATTTGAAAAGGTGACCAAATATATTATAAGGAAAGTGTTATGAATGATAACAGGTCCATAATCATCATACATCAGTCACATCTACTCACATAAAGCATACGTTTGAAGGACGAGGTCTACATGACTTACATAGGCTCTGTCTACATAAATACCGTACAGAATACTATTAATTTGCGTAACATATAATTTAAAATAATTACTAACCAATAATATTCTAAAACCATGGTATAGCTACTTTTTATGCTATTTTTCAATAGCTTTCACCTGTTTAACGTTGCATACTCTGAATAAATATAGTATCTTCTTTCAACAAACCGGTCGTATCTCACCAAGGCAAGGTGGCCCAAAAAGAAAAAGAAAAGTTTCTCTTTTTAACTTTAGTAATGTATACAGGAGAAGGGGTTACTAGCCCCTTGCTCCCAGCATTTTAGTCGCCTCTTACGACACACATGGCTTACGGAGGAAGAATTCTGTTCCACTTCTCCAAGGAAATAGGAAATAAACAAGAACAAGAACTAGTAAGAAAACAGAAGAAAACCCAGAGGTGTGTGTGTATGTATATATATATATATATATATATATATATATATATATATATATATATATATATATATATATATATATATATATATATATATATATATATATATATATCCTTGTACATGCGTATGTATTGTGACCTAAGTGTGAGTAGAAGTAGCAAGACGTACCTGAAATCTTGCATATTTATAAAACAGAAAAATTACACCAATCATACCATCATATAAAACAATTGCAGACTTCAGTTTCACTCTTACTTGGCAAAACGGTAGTATCTCCCTGGGTGGTTGCTGTCTACCAACCTACTACATATAATAATATATATATATATATATATATATATATATATATATATATATATATATTTTTTTTTTTTAAAAAAAAAATATCCACGAACGAGTGGTATTGATCAATAATAACACTGCGACTAGCCAAGGAGTTGAACCCATGATGCTTTGGCCCGCCTCATGGTGAGCGAAAACACATGATGCTCTAGTCCATGGGACCACACAATCCTCAAGAGTGACGCACCCAGCAAAGCAAGGTGTTTTATCCGTCATCCGAAGACATACGGTGGTGTGGATGCCTCTGAGTTAATTTCATTCTACTTCCTGTTTGATGTACTAGCCCAACCAGCAGTATTTTATATTATTGTACCCACGAACGAGTGGTATTGATTAATAACAACACTGCGACTAGCCAAGAAGTCGAACCCATGCTGCTTTGGCCCGCCTCATGGTGAGCGAAAATACATGATGCTGTAATCCACGGGACCACTCAGGGCCGAAGCAGCATGGGTTCGACTCTTTGGCTAGTCGCAGGGTTGTTATTGATCAATACCACTCGTTCGTGGGTACAATAATATAAAATACTGCTCGTTGGGCTAGTAAATCAAATAGGAAGTAGAATGAAATAGCTCAGAGGCATCCACACCACCGTATGTCTTCGGATGACGGTTAAAACACCTAGCTTGGCTGGGTGCGTCACTCTTGAGGATTGTGTGGTCCTATAGACTAGAGCATCATGTGTTTTCGCTCACCATGAGGCGTGCCAAAGCATCATGGGTGCCTTGGATCAACGTCTAGCGTGAGCTGGATGCCAAGGTATTGGACCAGTGTGGTACGGTCGGCAAAGCACTGCGTACCTTGTCATGAGGTTCGTAGGTTCGAGTCTCCGTCGGCCAGAGATCAGTGTTTGTGAATATTTCGCCTGCTCTTGCGAATTCCTAGCATTGCATGCAGGGGATGAGATGAAAAGCTGTAAGCCACCTGCCTGAAAGCTGGGTGTCTTGGATCAACGTCTAACGTGAGCTGGATGATCTTTGACATCCAGTACTAACGTTACACCCCAATTATTGAGTAATGGCATTATCATCTCAGAGAAATTAAGTTATCTAATATTATTTAACCTCTCTCTCTCTCTCTCTCTCTCTCTCTCTCTCTCTCTCTCTCTCTCTCTCTCTCTCTCTCTCTCTCTCTCTCTCTCTCTCTCCTCTCTCTCTCTCTCTCTCTCTCTCTCTTCTTTTTCTCTCTCTCTCTCTCTCTCTCTCTCTCTCTCTCTCTCTCTCTCTCTTCTCTCTCTCTCTCTCTCTCTCTCTCTCTCTCTCTCTCTCTCTCTTCTCTCTCTCTCTCTCTCTCTCTCTCTCTCTCTCTCTCTCTCTCTCTCTCTCTCTCTCTCTCTCCTCTCACTCTTTCTCTCCTCTAATTTAGTCCATTAACGATTTATATATTCAATAATTTCTTAATGGTTGGTAGGCATCAGAGTGTGGCCACTGAGTCACACTGGTCAAGTCAAGTCTTCTATATCCAACCCGTTACACTAGCACCCATCTATTCCGTTTCTTAAATTAAGCTACCTAAAGTTAGTTTGAATAACATTTAATAACAATGTTTGACGGTTAATCCCTCATGATTGACTACTTAATGGCAGCTTGACATGATACACAAGTTTTAACTTTCAATGTGGATTACGGCCTATCACCTGCGTAATAAATAGTTTAAAATCTTGTAAACATAATTTTTACCGTCGTGTCTCTTGTGTGTAGTAGTCTCAACTCTGGTTTGGCCTTCGCTGATGTTGTCTCTTTTTAATCTTGCACAGTTATTCCTTGCTTTTCTGCTTGCCTTCCTATTCTGCCTCGTCTTCCGTGTTCTGTTTTGATTTCTCTACAGCCCTGATTATACCAAGGACTCTGTATTTTCACTTCTCATACCTCCAGCCAGGTATGCACCTTTGTTGTTGCCTCCAGGTACTTTGTGGTAAGGTCCTCCATCATCTCGTGAGTTGTTTAGCCATTCAACTCCTTATCCCACCGGATTTTATTTAGGAAATCTCTCATCCCTGCATAGTCTTACCAGCTGTGTGTGTGTGTGTGTGTGTGTGTGTGTGTGTGTGTGTGTGTGCGCATGCGCGCGCGTGTGCACATACACACAAATTTCAAATAAATATTTCAAAACATTTCGATCACCCTGTAGTATGTGTAGCCCAACTTTTTGATCACACTGTAGCATATGACGCACAACACTTTTTCTTCACCCTGTAATATGCATAGGTTTTACATACTAAATCACCATCTTTATGCAAACCAAAGGAAATATTTTTTTTTTCTGAAATACAATAGAATGTTGCACTAGACTACAAGAAGGTTTTCGCTTGCTTAACCAGACATCTTACAGGAGTGTTCGGCGGATCTCTGGCGAAGGTTGTAGGCGCTGCAGCAGACGTGCACATTCATAATGAGCTTTGTCAGGTGTTTTGGGGAGGGTATAATGCTAAAATTTATATGCAGTCTGCAGCATGTTAAGATAGATGCCAGGGTTTATGCCTCTCTGGCCCCTTGTTGTGGAATATATGTAGTTATAAATGTCGAGGCTATGTAGCGGTGCTCCTTGAGAGCACTACAATGTACTAAAAGCACGAATGTGCTTACTTAAATTCAATCATATCAAATTGAATGTATTTAAACTCGAAACTCGAGTGGGAAAGTTCGTGAGTACAGATAGGTAATGGACTCTCTCTCTCTACACACACACACACACACGGGGCCAGGAGCTATGACTCAACCACTGCAGCCACAATTATGAGTACACACACACATTGAATGACATTAAAAAATCGGCCAAATATAAATCAATCTCTATCACGTGAGACTGAAATCATAGGAAGGACTTGTACACTTGCTTGTGGCATCACTGACAACACTGATACTGTCCCCTTCACCTGGCAACACTGACAGTCTCTCCATCACCTGGCAACACTGACAGTCTCTCCATCACCTGGCAACACTGACAGTCTCTCCATCACCTGGCAACACTGACAGTCTCTCCATCACCTGGCAACACTGATAGTCTCTCCATCACCTGGCAACACTGACAGTCTCTCCATCACTTTGCAACACTGACAGTCTCTTCATCACCTGGCAACACTGACAGTCTCTCCATCACCTGGCAACACTGACAGTCTCTCCATCACCTGGCAACACTGACAGTCTCTCCATCACCTGGCAACACTGACAGTATCTCCATCACCTGGCAACACTGACAGTCTCTCCATCACCTGGCAACACTGACAGTCTCTCCATCACCTGGCAACACTGACAGTCTCTCCATCATCTGGCAACACTGACAGTCTATCCATCACCTGACAACACTGACAGTCTCTCCATCACCTGGCAACACTGACAGTCTCTCCATCACCTGGCAACACTGACAGTCTCTCCATCACCTGGCAACACTGACAGTCTCTCCATCACCTGGCAACACTGACAGTCTCTCCATTACCTGGCAACACTGACAGTCTCTCCATCACCTGGCAACACTGACAGTCTCTCCATCACCTGGCAACACTGACAGCCTCCCACATCACCTGGATAGGTTAAATCACAGGAAAATATTTTATACCTGAGTGTGTTGAACGTGAGGAAATAAAAGATAAAACGGAGTATAAACAAATTCTGTCCGCACAATAGAGTGGGAGAGGAAAGAGAAGTGATTGGCACTATTCATATATGATGATAACGGGTCTGAAGAAAAAAAATGAATGAGGATTGGGAAAGTTTAATCTACAGGAAGCACTGTTGAGGTGTGTAAAATAAAGGAAAATATAAAATAAGGGAAAAGGGCAACTGAAGGTGAAAAAAGAGCTTAGAGAAAGGAAAATGAAATTAATAAAAAAGTATAGGAATCTGTGGATAAAATGAAGTGGCAGTAATAATGATGAAAAGAAGGCACATAAAAATCAGGAAGAGACAAACGAGAGAAGTCAATACCAGAGACACACTGAAGGGACCAGAAAACATGTGTAAAAAGATAGCAAGGGAACTGGTGACGATAGACAGGTCAACCTGGAGAGTAACAATAATGGGAAGAAACACCAGTTAAACGACTATGAACGAGGTAGATCATTGATGATCTACACTTAAGCGAAAACCGACAGTATTTCAAATAGGTGGAAGAGGACACAGATACATGAAATAATATTTAGTACATAGAAGGTGAGGAGGAATTTTTCATTGGATTAGAAAGTATTCGCGAGGATTACGATGTTTGATCAAACTAACCTAACAGCATTTTGAGACAGAGCGGACAAGAGAGATCAGTTGAGAATGTAAAAGTCTTCAGTTACAAGAAAGAAAAACAGAGTGGTAGGATGAGGAAGAAACATCCAGACTACCGACATCTCGACTTAAGGCTCACCCACTGCCAGTCTCTCTTCAATCCAAATTCAAGGGCCATCCCCATATCCCCTCACAATAGTAAAAATATAACTCCGAGAATGATACTCAAATGCTGAAAGAACTGATAATTGAGGCAACACTAGACATCATATTTATCACATAGACAAAACTAACAAATGATAACATATACTTTTTTCCCAGCAGGATATCAAGTAATGAGAAAAGAAAGCAAAATGGGGGAAGGGGAGAAGTTGTACAGCTAATCAAAATACATTGGATATTTGTAGAAATGAAAAGGCGAAACGGAAAAGAATCAACAGACTACATAAATGACACAATGAAAATTAGGACACCCATATACATTTCATTACTAAATAGCTGAAGACGAAGGCAGGATTACAAAGTTCAGCACAAAACAAAGACTAACTCCATAGCAGAAGCAGTACGAGGAGCCATTATGGCCAAGGCAAAGCAACTAATTATGAAACATTTCAAGCACAAATAAATGGAATGAATGAGGACCCAGAAAAACAGAGCTAAAATTGAGGTAGTGATGGAAAACTTGTGTCAGCATATCAAGAACTCAACAATAGGTAAATTGAATGAACTAGCAAAACTTGTTCTAGATTATACGGTAATGGCATCTGATGTAGCGATCACACTATACCGAATTTCGAAAACTTACGAAAATAAACATTGTGTTAAGTATATACGATGAGAGACGTGAGAAACCAGACTTAGAAATTCTGTAGTATAATAGAATAAATAACTGGAAATGCAATCACCAAAAGAAATGAAGGAATACCTTGCCAGAAAATGTCTGGAAGCAGAGAATTTCATATTCAGAAAAGTCGAAGAAATGGAAATGAAAAGAGAAATGATAATGAAATAAGACTGAAAGAAGGGGGAGAGCTCAGGAGAAACAATAGGTAATCTGTGAGGAGCTAAACAAGCTAAATAAAGACTATGGCAACGTAAACAGGGTCACGATCAGATTGTCAAAGAGAAGGTACTCAACCCGGTAATGAATACCATATATAAACACCAGAGGCAGGGATAAGAAACTAACTTTTGATTGATATAGACCCATCAAAGGTATTGGGACCTGACAAAACACATCGAATGTAAAACATTTATATGTAGAAATGATAAATACGAAAAACTTAAAATGTATATGCATTTAATGCAACACTGAAAGACAAACGGAACGGAGATGTACTTGAGAAAATAAATAACTCGCTACGTAATATGATAATCAAACAAATTCCTAAAACAACACTGAAAAGAAAAAACAATTGTCAGCCATGATTTCAATAATACATCTTGCCGGACCCTTTTTCTTGGTAGTGGGACGTACATTGCCTGTACTCTGATGGGGGAGTGAGGATGCTACACTTTGCAGCTATACAATTGAAGGGTTTCAAGTTTTCTAATTCCCGCAACCCGGCCCTGGGCTAGACTTGTCTGGTGATTGTCTGACCAACCAGATTGTTTCTGCCAGCAACCCCATCTCCCACATATCCATCACAGCCTGGTTGATGTGGCATTTGGTGGAGGTGTATTTCCACTCTCCTATTGAAGATGAACACTGCAAAAGGCCTAGTGGCTCATGCAAGTAGTTCAATGAGCTCCAGTGGAGTCTACGGAAATAATAATGCAAAATATCCAAAATTCCTAAAGCAAACTGGTTCTTTGACATAGAAAACACAATGTTTTGTGAAAAACATTTCACCCCTAAAATTATGAGTTATATTCTACACTATAAAACAGTCAAGTTTATATAAACCAGCATTCAAATCTGTCATGTGTTGGGCATCACACTTAATGCAACGATTGCACACTATTCCGGTTGACGATAGTCAACCGGAATGACTATCGTCAACCGGAATTAGCATAATGTGTACAGTAGCCAGAATCCCGTAAAAAATGAACAAAATACTGGATTTTTTACTTTAGTTATTGCATGTTTATTCTTTCGAAAAGTTCTATCAACTTTCATTTTTTTATTTATTAAAGTAACTCTTCTATTAAAGTGTTCAAGAACTTGCATGAGAAACTGTCATTATATGGTAAAACTAATAAATTCTCAAGTTTATACTCAAAACACACTGGGTTCCAATAATTATTTTTTTTTTTTGCTTTACAAAACTTTTTTCTTAAGAATTATTCAGATATTGTTAGATGGATGCAATCTCATAGATTTTTCCCACATTTCCCATCGTAACACTCGGTGCTATATATCCCCCGGACTTTCAATAAAAAGAGAGAAATAAATATACTGTGCTTAAATCGAGTTCGGTGACTTGAATTGATGTTTTAAGTACGTACATATGTTTTTTGGCTTATGATAAACATTAAATTTTCTATCAGTTTTATAGATACTTGTATCTAGAAGTGAATATACTCAGTATTTTCTTGACTATCAACCTGAAACGTTTAAGTAGTTCTGCGCAAACGTTTAGTGTTTACACATTTTCGTGCTTTGAAATCACACACATATTAACACTGATGTCTCAGTATTGCTTCTGTATGTATCAACACGAGCACCAACTATGTGTACACACCAAACTCAATTCTATATCTTGCATGTATGTATTATATGCGTGCGCTCGCATGAATGCTTTGCATATTCAATTGCCTCCACATGTGTACAAACCTGGACATTTTAAATGTATATACATCTGCATATCTCATATGATTCCGAATAAACTCTTAATGCACACATGTGCACATTGTATATGTACACAACTATGCCGACAACAGGATGCACTGACCTGCTAAGATTCTTCGGGGTCATTTCGGCGAATGTAAGTCCCTACACATCTCAAGGCAACTTGTTAGTATTCCTTGAGAGAACTTGCTCGTGCTGAACGTACGAGTTGGCATATATAACCAGAGACGGACTTAATTTCCACAGCGAGAGTAAAGTTTGATAGTCTTCACCATTGTATCTTACAGTGTCTTGACTATACAACATTAATTCTCGGTAAAATGAGTATGCCTGCCACACACATTTAATGCTAATACAGTAAGCGGACAATTTACGGTCCTGACGAAACTTTAAAGTATTAGATCTTTTAGAATCCGTTCGATTCACGTCGCCGTTATTTACACCATCGTCCAGTAGGAACACACGAACCTTCCTTACATGCTACAATCGGCACATTCGTAATCCACGTTCAATAATTAATGTGCTTTATATGCTTGGGTTTCTTAAATATGGGTTGTGTTTTATCGAGACGAGCGTACCTTGATTAGAACCGCTGGGGAGTTAAGGAAATGGCAGAATGTGCCGGTCAGGGAAGAATTTAGTAGACAATGTCTATACTTATCTCCCCAGGACCTCTGGTATTAAATTGATATCAGCCATTATTCCCGTCATCCTAGAACAGTCCAACCAAAGAAATACGTACACAACTCCATGGCCCATTAATGTAATTGAATGTAAGGGATCATAACTACACAACTGTAAACTATAATTCCTGATTCTTCATTTAGGAAAGTTGTGTGAAGTACTTAACATACGAGAGGCCCTTGTCGCTTTGTTTAATGTTCTTAGAGTGTGTTTTAGTAGATTGTTTACGTGTACACCTTGAAAGGCTTATCTTTAAAGCATCTTTACGGCATCAATAATCTTTATGTTGGGGTTGACTGATTACGAGAAGAGGTTTCTGGGATCGTAACTTTTGGGGTGAGTGACACCATATAAATTATACACAAGGAGAATATACCTTTCCTCTGGACATTAAAACGACAGCATCTCGCAGATGCTTCTTCTCCTGTTCACTTTTTTAATGATGAAAGAACAGGCACCTTCTTTCACATGTTTATGTAAAACATATTAAAATACGGGATTTTTTTTAGAATATTAGTACTGTGAAGAAATTTAAATATCGCTTCTCATGATGCTTCAGTCAAA
>WNWK01005289.1:0-85000 GCA_009830355.1 Cherax destructor | reverse complement strand
GTTGTGTATAGTTATATAACGCGTTTAGCTGTTACTGTACTATACATTGACAGGTACACTAGATTAAGTGTTTACATAGGTAGGGGGATTAAAGGATATTAGAAGTAGAAAGATGGATCACAGAAATATTATAGGAATGGTATAGAAGATTCCCAAGTAAGACATATTAACCCACACTGAGAAGACTGGTAATATTTAGGAAAATATGAAGAGATATTTCTGAGTACCACTGAGAACATTCGAGTACCCCAGACCAGGACATTTAAACAGACAAAAGAGCATATTCATTTTCTTTATTTTATTAACTAAAAAGGTTTAACAGAGTAAAAGCAGTCCATATGTATAGTATCCACTAAGAAACGTATTTTCTCATGTCATATGACCTGTTTTAAGCGGCTAGAAAAAGCTCCTTGGGGCTGGCTATTATATCTTCTAATTTCACAATCCTTGACTTCTCAAAACCCTCCTACCCCATATGGGTGGGAGGGGGATGGTGGTGGTGCGGGGTGGCACCAAACCGTTGGCTCACATTCCAAGAGAGGCTGTGGCAGGTGACAAACCCGCACTGCGCTACTATGAGAAAACTTCCCCTCACTCCTTGCAGCATTGCATAGTTCCTGATGACGCACTGAGAAGTGTGTAAGTACATGAGCTAAAGATTTCGACCCCCCCCTTTGCTTGTCTTGCATGCATGCATACATACATACATACATAAGTTAAAAATCCCATATATATATATATATATATATATATATATATATATATATATATATATATATATATATATATATATATATATATATATATATATATGGTGAATACTTATCAGTAAATATATTAAGTATATAATTTAAAATGCCAGTTTTTCATATTGGTGGATGACAAATCTTATAGTTACTTTTGTTAAGCACATTGTCCTTCATATTCATTAATATTTTATCTGAATTTGATGGTAGGCTCTCTGATTTATTTGTCATTAGTAGCTGTGATTACCGATTTGCTACCGTGCTTGAATGTTATCTATTGGCTTCTTCTCCCCGAGAGGTAGAGTTTATCAATTAGTCTGCAGCATGGATGATTGAGGATATTTAATGTGAAAATTAATACTAGGTAAACAAAATGGCAAGGGGTAAAGGGAAGAAGAGATCGGGAGAGAGAGAGGAGGGGGAACAGACAGGGAGTGGGAGAAACAAAGGGAGATAGACGGAGAGTAAGACAGAGGTAGGAGTTTGTGAAGGAGTCTTGACTAACAGTCACCTGAGAGCTAATGTTCCCGGACAGTTACCAGGATGCAACATTATCAGCAGGGATGTATCTGGTACAAGAGCTGAAAGTTTCAGGATACAGTACTGGCAAGAGAGATAAGTTTGTGGTGCAATAACATAGCATGGGCCACGGAGAGGAAAAGGCCGCCATTCACACGCCTCTAATCTCTCTCTCCGACCTTCAAGGAGGATGCCTTGTTAGTGCTGAAGGGTTCCTGATCGCAGGACTTGGAGCTACATTCCCCAGTCTGGAACAAAATCTGATTATCCCCACCGATTCCAGTAATCAGATGTTTCTAACCCTAACAGGTTTAATGTTTCCATTTGAATATAATAATAATAATAATAATAATAATAATAATAATGATAATAATAATAATAATCACCAAGAACGATCCCTCTAGGACTTAGCAGCAGCTTTCACATAACACTGGCCAAAATTTAATTTGCTACTTCTATAAATGAAAGCTTTTTATGTTATCTTTAGCAAGCTGAAACTGAATCTGAAGTTAGAATTATCCCATTTCGAAAATACTGGCAACATGTGTGGTTCTATGTTACATGTTGGAGAGCATTAGTTGTGTTCTGGCCCTCCCAGTCTTCTTTCCCTCCAGTCTTGGTGCTTTTAGCGAAGAGTATGATGAAAAATTTAATGAGGATATCAGTACAATGGAGGTTAACTATCAGGGGGTTTTAATCCCAAAATTATGGGGGACTTCTGTTGGCTTCTTCAGAGAGACGTAACTGATAACCATTTAGCTTTTTGCCAAATAGTTGAAACATTTGATATATTTTCTACTTCTAGTGAGAATATATTGCTTAATGTCCTCGCAGAATTCTTTAACAGTGCTGTAAATTTTAATGAAACATGATTTACAAATAATTCTTGAAACTGTGTTTTCTAATAACCAAAAATTCTGACGTGCTAGCTATATTTAAACTTTTAATTTAGAATCAGTATCTTCATATTATATAAGAACCCCTCCATTTATCTCAGCAGACCCAAGATATTTTTTTTATTATCCAAGACTTAACAGCATCCTAGTCAAAATTACCTGATTTGTATAAATGATTAAGAAAACCTCGCATATGTAGTACTTGTATCAAGATTGCTGGAGTGAACACATCGACTTCAGGCTGAGGGACTGATTATCACAAATTACTCCTCATCTTCCACCGGTTTTTGTACTGGACTGAAGAAGCCATTGGCTGGCGAAACGTTTCCATAAAAATTATACCCAAATGTTGCACAAGCGTGTCAATTATGAAAATTAGAAGAGAACTTAGCAGCAAATTAATCATAATCATCTAGTTAGCAGCAACCTACTCATCATCCTGGCTCAGCAGCACCATAATCATGATCACTTGAGGTTCATCAGCAACCTAGTCCAAACCACCTACGCTCAGTAACACAACTTTTTAAACATACCAATTGCCGAATATAGTGCTGAACTGAAGTGGTAAGTCTAGCAAGACACTTGTTTTTTAAAGAACGCTTATGTAAAGTCAGGACTTGTAGTCAGACTCGTTTGGACTGCGTCATAGCATGGCTACATGGCTTAACAGCGTTGTCCCTGACATATAAAGTTCCCTGATAAGGAACTTTGAAAGTAAAAACAAAATTAAACTGCAAACTGTAATTTATCCCCGGCGATTGGAAACTAAAATCTTTGGGATATATTTTCAAAAATATTTGTCAAAATTTGGTTCCCTAGGGCTATACTCCGAAGGAAACATATAGAGAACAATATGAAGATCACTATATTAGTTATCTTTCTGGGATAACTAAATGTCGATGTAGCAAATGAAATACGATGAGTGATAACAGAAACTCTGCTTTTCTAATCTTCCCACATGAACGTTTAAAGAGAAAGACAAGTTCCAGAACGAGCTTGAATTGAGACATCGTTTTGCTCTGCGCGAGTCTTTATGAATCATAACTAGGATAAAAATCATAAAACGTTGTTCCAATGAATGTTCTAAAAATTGTGTCTTTGTCATATTTATCTGTAATGCTCTATTTCGTCCACACATTTAATTTTTTTTTTTTAAATTTATAATTGCATTATATTTACTTAAATAAACATATCTGACATATTAACAAACCTGCTATAAATGAAAGAATACCTCAAAATTACATTCATATTATTATTATTGGATTTTCCGCAAAGGGTCAGGCTTGGGAATTCAGCTTTGGTGTATTTAATTTCAAGGAAGGTTCGCATAGTGATTAGATAATGTTAATGACAATTTGCAACGCGCACGCGCGCGTACACACACACACACACACTAAAGCTGTCGCTTCACAAACGAAGGGCCCGGGTTCAATTCCCGGCGGGGCGGAAACATTTCGAAGTGTTTCCTTACACACACACACATACAACAGGCCTAGTGTCTAATCGACATGTGCCTAGGACAAAATGGACACATTCAAGATTGTGTACACTGTCTACGTCAGGCCCTTGGAGTATGCAGCACCAGTTTGGAACCCACACCTGATCAAGCACTGGGGGCATGTTGCATCGCCTGCCAAGTCTTTTGCTTTCGTAGGGAGTGATTTCAGTGTGCATATGGGAACCAGTCCCTCCAGAATCTTCCAGGTGTAGATTATGATATATCTCTCTCGCCTGCGTTCCAGTGAGTACAAGTCAAGTGCTTCCAGGAGTTCCCAGTAGTTAAGGTGTTTGATGGAATTTATACGTGCAGTAAAGGGTCTCTGTACATTCTCTAGATCTGCAATTTCACCTGCCTTGAATAGGAATGTTAATGTACAGCCTATCAGTTTCATCGCAGATGTGATAGTGGCATTGTTGTGGTTACAAAAAAAGGCACAATACCGCGCCTGGAACAATACACACACATCCCGCACATAGAAGAGAGGAGCTTACGACGTCGTTTCAGTCCTACTTGGACCATTTACAAAGTCACACAAACACAAAGAACAGGTAAAAAAGGGTATTTATAGGCCAGCAGACAGGAAAGGGCACAAGAAAGTGGTGAAGGAGAATTAGTGGAAGTAGTAGTGGTAGTGGAAGTAGTAATGGAGTCAGTCATATTCTAGGAAAGAGGAGCACTGCAAAATGCTGGCGGCCCGCATGGGATAAGGACAAGAACACAGAGGGGAAAAAAATAAAATAAAATAAAGAAGGACAAAGACAAGGCAAAAGAAAAAAACCAGAGGAGAAAGAAGAAGGAGAAGGGGAAAGAATCAGGTTAAGTCACGGGTGTTCTGAAGTTTGGGGCATTTAACAATGTAATGGGAAAGGAAAGCATCTACAGAGACAAAGCCAGGGTTAAGATTCATACAGGAAAAGCTGTGAATAAGGTAGGATTCAACCAGACGGTGACTGTGAAAGTTAGACGTAGGGTAGACAGTTTTAGCAGACGACCAATCAATAGGATGACTGTGATCTCTGACATGACAGAAAAGAGCATTATTAGTGTCGCCAAGCCTAACACTATTTTTGTGCTCCCTAAGTCTATCAGAAAGAGATCGGCCAGTTTCACCAAAGTACTGAAGAGGACAGGAGGAGCAAGAAATAGAGTAGACACCAGGAGAATCTATAGAGGGAGGGGAGGTATGAACTAGATTAGTGCGAAGTGTGTTAGTCTGCTGGCCTATAAATACCCCTTCAACCTGTTCTTTGTGTTAGTGTGACTTTGTAAATGGTCCAAGTCGGACCGAAACGTCGTCGAAAGCTCCTCTCTTCTATGTGCTGGATGTGTGTGTATTGTTGTGGTCCTTGAAGGTGAGGTCTTCGGGCATTACCACTCTCAAGTCCTTCACATTACTTTTCCGCTCTATTGTGTGATTAGAGTTTGTAGTATATTCAGTCCTAGCTATTATTTCCTCTAGTTTTCCATAACAGAGTAGTTGGAATTTGTCTTCATTGAACATCATATTGTTCTCTGTTGCCCATTGGAAAACTTGGTTTATATCTTCTTGAAGATTTGCTATGTCCTCAATGGATGACACTCTCATGCAGATCCTAGTATCGTCTGCAAAGATGATACAATGCTATGGTTTACATCTCTGTCTATGTCTGATATGGGAATGAGAAACAGGATAGGTGCGAGTACTGTGTCTTGTGGGACAGAGCTCTTCTCTATGGCAGCATCCGATTTAACTCTGTTTACCACTATTCTTTGTGTTCGATTGGTTAGAAAGTTGAAGATCCATCTGCCTACTTTGCCAGTTATCCCTTTAGCACGCATTTTATGTGCTACTACACCATGATCGAACTTGTCAAAGGCTTTTGCAAAATCTGTGTATACTACATCTGCATTCTGTTTGTTTTCCACTGCATCCAAGACCATACCATAGTGGTCCAGTAGTTGTGAGAGGCAGGAGCAACCTGCTCAGAAACCATGTTGCCCTGGGTTGTGCAATTTTTGGGAGTCCAGGTGGTTTGCTCTCCTGCTTTTAAGAACTCTGAATTATCCCACTGACCAAAGTTATTGGTCTATAGTTCTTAGCTACTGCTTTGCTGCCACCTTTATGGAATGGGGCTATATCCGTTGTTTTTAGTGACTGTGGAAGCTCACCTGTGTCTAAGCTCCTTCTCCATAGCATACTTAGAGCCCGTGAGAGGGTTTCTTGCAGTTCTTAATGAACAGAGTTCCATGAGTCTGGGCCTGGGGCTGAGTGCATGGGCATGTCGTCGATGGCTCTGTCAAAGTCTAGTGGAGCAAGGGTTATGTCAGAAATTTGGCATACATTGGCAGGGTTTCAGGCTCATTCATGAAAAAAATAATTAGATTGTCTATCTTTAGATTGATTAGTGGCTCACTGAATACAGAGTCATATTGAGATTTCAGTGTCTCACTCATTTCTTTGTTGTCATCTGTGTAGGATCCGTCGTGTCTGAGCAGGGGTCCTTTACTAGAAGTGATTTTTGCCTTGTTTTTGGCATATGAAAAGAAATATTTCGAATTCCTTTCAATTTCACTAATAGCTTTTGGCTTTTCTCGTCTCTCCTGGATCCTGTATGAGTCCTTTAACTGTAGCTCAATATTTTCCACTTCCCTGGTTAGCCATTCTTGAGGAGTTCAGTGATTCTTCGTCTTCCCCATGTAGAGGGAGCGTCTCTTTCTCTCCAATCTACTTCTTTTCTTTTGTTTTTTAGAGGAAAATGCTTTGAACAGACTTCAGCAACTAGGAGGTTGATCTTTTCAAGGGACTGGTCAGGGTCGATGTAATTTAAGACTCGTCCAACTAGGTATATTTATACACCATAGGAATGTTAGCATAGTCTCAGGGTAACACCATAGCTGAATGGTTGCCACAAGTCAATACCAAACTCTTCTGAAAAGAAAAGAACACAAACTATATTAATTCAGCCGGAGACTAAGACATGAGATAATCACAAAATTTACTCTTGTCTCAGTTAATTTGCACATTACTGTAGCATAGCCCTACGCTTGTTGCAACAAATATATAATTACAAATATGTAATTAACCAGTCTATAAACGTTCCGGTCACATGATTTCTGTCCATATTATCGTATTTATCCAAACTATCTCACTGAACTAGTTCACTGTCCACCTATCATACTGAATTATCCCACTGACCAAATTTTTCTGATGTCCGAATTATCCTTCTGTTAGAAATATTTCACAATTAGAACTCCCATCGACCCAGCTATCACACTGTTCGAACTATTCACTGTCTAAACTTTGCAAATGTCTAAACTATGCAACTGTATAAAGTATCTCCTTGTCCGAATAATGGTAACTTTCTCCTGTCGCGATACTTCAGACTTACCGCTAAATAAAACAAAATACCTGCTGAGATGCACATAAAGCGCCGCACAGCTACTGCTGTAGCAACTCAACAGGGGGTTGCGCATTTGACCACCTGGCTGAAACCTAGCACACCACCTGCCTCATGGGCAACCACCTTACATATCATCTCGAAGCTGCGCGCAAGCATGATGGCAGACATGAACATCATGTCGGCCATTATTAACGGCTTCATTGTCAACAATGGCGAGCTAATGTAAAAAAAGAAAAAAAAAGCCTAACAACTTAGCCTAACCTGACAACGGTTTCATTGTTAACGCTGATAAACTAATCCAACCCAGCCTAACCTGACATATCTAAGCCTACCCCTGACTAATCTAACCTTTCTTAACGTACCACAACTAAAAGTAACTTAACCTAACCTAACCCAACCCAACTTAACCTAACCTATCCTAACGGATCATAACCCACCCCGGCCTACATTAACCTACCCCTACCTAAAGTAACCTAACCTAACTTAACCTAATGTAATATATCTTAACCTACCTGTACCTAAACTAACCTAACCTTAATTAACAATAGTTTCATGATCAACACAGCTAAACTAACCTAACCTAATTAACAATAGAGTCATGATCAACACTGCTAAACTAACCTAACCGCGGCTTCATTACCAACACTGCTAAACTAACCTAACCGCGGTTTCATTACCAACACTGCTAAACTAACCTAACCGAGGCTTCATTACCAACACTGCAAAACTAACCTAACCGCGGCTTCATTATCAACACTGCAAAACCAACCTAACCGAGGCTTCATTACCAACACTGCTAAATTAACTAAACCGAGGCTTCATTACCAACACTGCTAAACTAACTTAACCGAGGCTTCATTACCAACACTGCTAAATTAACTAAACCGAGGCTTCATTACCAACACTGCTAAACTAACTAAACCGAGGCTTCATTACCAACATTGCTAAACTAACTAAACCGAGGCTTCATTACCAACACTGCTAAATTAACTAAACCGAGGCTTCATTACCAACAATGCTTAATTAACTAAACCGAGGCTTCATTACCAACACTGCTAAACTAACTAAATCGAGGCTTCATTACCAACACTGCTAAATTAACTAAACCGAGGCTTCATTACCAACACTGCTAAACTAACTAAACCGAGGCTTCATTACCAACACTGCTAAACTAACTAAACCGAGGCTTCATTACCAACACTGATAAACTAACTAAACCGAGGCTTCATTACCAACACAGCTAAACTAACTAAACCGAGGCTTCATTACCAACACTGCTAAACTAAATTAGTCTCGTCGCCACTGATCCTCCTCTTATGATTTGCATTCAGGAATAACTAGACAGAACACCGAAGTGTTAATTTTTATAAGAAAGCACTGAACCCTTAGAAGTCATACAGTACCTGGAGGTAGAGAGGTATGATCCAAAGAAGGGAAGGGCAGCTCCAATTCCTTGAATCAAGAGTCCATTACCATATTCAAGTTCTCCCTTTAAAAAGACAGGACACTTAGTAAACTGCTTATTATTTTCGCTGTCCCGTTGTGATACCCTGCATCATGCTGTTGTGATGCCCAGAATGATGCTGTTGTGATACCAAGTATCATGTTTTGTGATACCCAGTATCATGCTGTTTTGATACCCAGTATCATGCTGTTGTGATACGCAGCATGATGCTGTTGTGATAACCAACATCATGCTGTTGTGATAACCAGTATCATGCTGTTGTGATAACCAGTATCATGCTGTTGTGATACGCAGCATGATGCTCTTGTGATAACCAGCATCATGCTGTTGTGATACCCAGTAACATGCTGTTGTGATACTCAGCATGATGCTGTTGTGATACTCAGCATCATGCTGTTGTGATAACCAGCATCATGCTGTTGTGATACCCAGAATCATGCAGTTGTGATACCCAGCATCATGCTGTTGTGATACCCAGTATCATGCTGTTGTGGTACTTAGCATCATGCTGTTGTGATACCCAGTATCATGCTGTTGTGATACTCAGCATGATGCTGTTGTGATACTCAGCATCATGCTGTTGTGATAACCAGCATCATGCTGTTGTGATACCCAGTATCATGCTGTTGTAATTCCCAGTATCATGCTGTTGTGATACCCAGTATCATACTGTTGTAAAACCCAGTTTCTTGTTGTTGTGATAACCAGTATCATGTTGTGATACCCAGTATCATGTTGTGATACCCAGTATCATGTTGTGATACCCAGCACGATGCTGTTGAGATACCCAGTAGCATGCTGTTGTGATACCCAGCACGATGCTCTTAAGATACCCAGTAGCAAGCTATTGTGATACCCAGCATGATGCTGTTGAGATACCCAGTAGCATGCTGTTGTGATACCAAGCATCATGCTTTTGTGATACCCAGTATGATGCTGTTTCATACCTAGTATCATCTTGTCGTCATACCCAGCATCTTGCTGTCGTCATACCCTGCATTGTTCTGTCGTCATACCCAGCATCGTGCTGTCGTCATACCCAGCATCGTGCTGTCGTCATACCCAGCATCGTGCTGTCGTCATACCCAGCATCGTGCTGTCGTCATACCCAGCATCGTGCTGTCGTCATACCCAGCATCGTGCTGTCGTCATACCCAGCATCGTGCTGTCGTCATACCCAGCATCGTGCTGTCGTCATACCCAGCATCGTGCTGTCGTCATACCCAGCATCGTGCTGTCGTCATACCCAGCATCGTGCTGTCGTCATACCCAGCATCGTGCTGTCGTCATACCCAGCATCGTGCTGTCGTCTTATCCTGTTGTTATATATGTTATACAAGATTATACCGGCGAAACCGCACCGTTGACAAGGTTACAAACAGAAACGTTTAAAAAAAACTAGCATAATATAATCATGCTACAAAACACCCATTATTATCTAAACCATCTAATATACACGATAATATAAATCTGCTTGTAAACAGATACACAGAACATACTGGCAATTAATTTTGTTTTCCACACACAATCGTTCTTAAGAGCTGGGTAAATTCATTCATGAAAGCAAACTTTACTCTCCTGTTTACAACCTCCTAGTCGCCTGATATTGTTTCTGCCCAGCAGAGAGAGTAGTGAAACTTTTTTTCCACTGTACCTCGTTTTCTTTTTTCTCTTTTTACCTTAGTTATAGTTTATTTTCTCTCATTTTGTTTAAGAATTCAACCTATCGAGAGTGTGAGCCACTTGTGATGGTAACCGTTTGACTTTGGCAAAAGTCTGTCAACTATTCCTCTCCACTTCTCATCCTGTTACTATTGTAATCAATCTCACGAATGTGCGACTCTGCTATTCTGGGACCTGTGCTGCTCTGTTGAATCGTCACCTGCTTTAATTCTAATTCCTCGGCCAGGTGGGTTCACTCTCATTAACAGTTCACTCAGATCCGTGCCTGTGCACTATTGCACTACACTGTGTTGAGCTGAGCTCATTAAGGCTCACGCCTGATTACTCACTGGTTTTCAGAGCTGAGTCTTCAATTTGAGTTGACCGAATATTCTCGTATTTTCCTTGGCTATTCTATTTGTCAAAATGGACCATAGTCAATCCGAGCCAGACTATAGTAACACAGGTTACTTCATAACTCTTACTGAAGTCACTTAGGTATTATTTTTGTCTTAGTTTTGATTAATTGTGTTTGATTCATTTTGACAATATTTCATGTGTGTTCATTTTATTTTTGAGTAAATTAGAATCTTTTTAAATCAGTTTAAATTTTCCATTAATTTAGAGGCATTTCAGTATCATAAACATACCTCACTAGCAATGTGTAACCACTCCTGGGTTCGGCCAGCGTTTGTCTATTCTTTACGAAAGGAAGAGCCAAGCGATGAGTAATATTTACACTCCGTTTTCAATCACTTGCTTCAGACCGTTGTCAATCACTTGCTTCAGACCGTTGTCAATCACTTGCTTCAGACCATTGTCATTCATTTGCAAAACTAGATGTATATAGGTCGCTGGGTGATCCGAGAAAAGTATCCTAGTATTCCATAACCCATGTGACCTGATGCAAGCGATTGACGTAGTAGAGCATACGGCATAAGTTGATAAAACAGATAAATATTATCGCTAAAGATTTGAAGGGAATCAGGAGAGACATATTTGGATATTAGTTTCCATATAGGAAACTAATATTGAAATTGATTAAAAACTGGTAAATTATGACTCAGACCAAATCTAATTAAAATCTCTAGGAGGAACCAAAGAGACCAATATCCTAAAATATACAAGCACGTTAAACTTAAAGCAACTCAGCTATCTAGTAATCAGTATGGAAGGGTTAAGCTAATCAGATGCAAGAGTATTTTCATTTTCCATTTTTTTTTATATTGGAACCTACACAAACCAAAGCAGCGCCTTATGAACCTTGTGGGTTTAGCGCTTCGTTTTGATAATAATAATACACGAACCAAAAAGAATCCGAACTTCTAATTTAAATCAACCTGATTTTAAGAAAGTAAGTTTCATGTAAATTTAGATGACATACAAATTTTTAAGAGTGGTCTTGAGGACACACAAATGTCATCGGAACGTAAAAGACCATTAAGTTAACTTAACGAAGAATAAACATTTAAGGTGAAACTGACAGACTTCTGATTACAAGAGACGTTCACCCGTTATTTCACGGAAACCATTCGGATTAATAAAATTGTCACTTGATAACTTACACTACCTAACATGAAGACATTGTTTCCTATGAGGAAAACACATCAGTACTAAAAGTTTCAAGCCGACGAGAAGATGCATTTTTCATTTAGAGCGCAGAAGCCAACAAAATATGTGCCTGCCCAGCCTAAACCCTTGAAACGTTCTATCCATTTCGAACGATGCTTAAGGACTTGATAATCGATGCCGTTCTCAATTATATCTTAATCAGAGGAAAGTGCTAAACCAATAGGGATCATATCGCGCCTATAAAACGGGAAGCATTCAAATTCGATCAAGACGAGAGAAGGAAAGGTCCAGTTCCGAATCTCAAGAACCACTCACCAACATCAAAACAAAGTAATACTAAACCATTTCGAGATTAACAGCGACTAAATATTCGAACCTTTTACTATGTAGGAAACACAAGCGTTGGAAATATGAAACAGATCGAATTACAGTAGTAAAGGAAAATTTAAAAGAATGCCAGCGACAACGTTGCTGATAATGTTCCAATAAATAGGAAAGTCTATTCTTCCTTAAACTTAGAAGAAACACCATAAAACCTCGGGTCTATAGTTCTGTAGTATTCTTTTTTGTTTACAGTTTTAAAGTTCTCTACTGTCTTGTAAGAAGAAATATTTTATTTGGATTTTTTTCAATTCCTTTTTGGTAAAATTGGCAATGAGAAAAAGTGGTAAATTGGTACCCACACAGCCCAAAATAATACTAAAATACTCCCAGTCAAAATAAGTAGTTTAAGAGTTTGTAAACGATCAGAAGATGCATGCTTCCAACAGTTTACTTAATAAAGTTGGTAAATTGTTTCAAATGGCATAACTCAAATTGATAAGCACAAACTGTTTTAATTTTGCCCACCAATGGCAAAAGTTTGTACCCAATAAGAAAAATAATTCTCCAGGACTGATTTGATTGAAGCGATTCTAAGTTTAACTATTTCAGTAAAATTTCAAATTTGCCGCAACTCTGACTAAACTTATAAGGTATCATCGTTCTTATCAAATGCGTCGTCAGTAATATTTGAAGCATGGCAGAAGAAGCATTCTTTAGTTATTGACAAAATATGAATAATCACTATTCAATAAAATTGACAAATATCAGCGTGTATCTTGTGTTTAGAAAAACTACACCAGTCGCTATTCTATCAACAAATTTACTTACACTCCAGCGAAACTTAATTGCTACTATCTTGGCTCTGAAGATGCATCATCCATTAAATATTGAAAACATTCCGAAGGGACAAACTCAAAATTATTTAACGTGATTTAACGGGAATAAAAATTCCACACCATTTTATACATAAAATGGTGAACTCTGCATCTACACACTGTCATCGATTTTTGACACCTTTTTTTAACGTTTGAAGCTTTGCCACTGAGGGTTTTGGTAGTTATCCATTATGTTGGGAATGTTTTCAACTGATGAAATTTTGATGACGATTGAATGGGACTTTCTCGAGTTATGAGCGAAATGTAGTCGAGAAGTTGGAGTATTACCTTCGGGGATGCCTAATAACTGTGATAATAATCTAATGACATGGCAGTAGTTATGTCACTTGTTGCTATGTGATCTTCAAAACAGTTTTAATAAAAGACGCTATGCAACTGAAACATAATTCTCTCCATTATTTGCTGCCAGTCAGCAGATGAATCTGTTTAGCTGTGCAGGTACATTGAAGGAACCATCAAAATGGTCATAATCATAATCATAATTTTTGAAGGGGTGGATCGGTAAGCCATCGGAAGGCCTCGGTCAGATGACCAAAAGCTCCAACTGCGGGTCATCATATGACTAAGACCCGCGTCAGGAAATACTTCCTGTTTCTCGACAAACCTTACCTAACCTGAGGTACATTTGACATTGCTGGTGCCTTTGAGTGGTTATGGAACCAAGTCCTGATAAAACTACAAGCATTAGAACCTGTGGATCCACGTGTTGATTATATGTTAAGTAATTGCTTTGTTACGTTGTATGCCTGTTGGCGCTCTGTTTATTGTATATGTACACTTACAGTTTATAAATAAAATATAAAAAAAAAAACATCAAAGTTGAGTTCATACACTAGATATTAATGAAGCAAGAGTTTATAAACCAATTAAGCGATCCAATATATCCCAAGTGAGTGTATAGAGTCTGTTGTTATTTCATTTTTACGTCAACGATGAAATATGAAACATCCAGATATCTCATATTTATGTAAATGATTGTGTTTTAACATTTACTTTACAAGATAAGATGTCCATGTTACTGAGACACATCAGTCTACAACTTTTTCGAGCTGGAGCAAGAAATGTTAAATAATATTTGCTACAGATAAAATGAAATACAAGATTCTTAAAGTGAATTTTGATAAGAATCATTGTAAAAGTTTTAGCGACATTATTCGCAAACTATATTGACGCATCCTTCATTGGATCGAATCTATATGTCATCATTTCCCTTCCTATGTCTATTCGGCATTCTAATTTGGGTATATTTACCCCTTTGTGAATTTAAGTTCCTAGGCAGAGGACCTCGGTGGTAGTGAGATATGTCGTGGAAATAAAATTTTCGGGATGTGCTGGGCCACCCTTCGGGATCCCGGTGGACGTCCTTGCCTGTCCATGGATGACGGGAGTATTCCTGGAGGCTGCCTGTCGGTTCCGGGAGCAGGCAGCCAAGAGGGGTCATGTTTCCGGCCGCCCGCCTGTCTTGTTGGCTTAGCCTGGCTCGGTTTATGAAGCAGTTGCCACCCCGGTGGTGCTGGTTTACTGCTATACCATGTGAAATAGCGCATCACAATTTTTCATGTCAAGCATTAACCAGTCATGGACTCGCTCTTCGGTGGGGTCCTCTTCCAAAACAATGAGGGCGATTAAATAAAACTGAGTTTTTTCCTCGGAGGTGCCCCACTTCCCCCCTCCCTTTTTTAACAAAATTAAGTTTACTTCATGAAACGTCGAGGAATGGTCATGTACCGGGCCGCAGGGGCGTTGACCCCCGGAACACCCTCCAGGTATAGTCCAGCTCATGGTTTGCTCCCGAGCTCTTACCCCCTGCCCCCTGTGGCACCTTTAATGGAGCATGGCTCGCCCACAGACCTTCCTTCGAACCTGGTACCGGTTTTGGGTAACGTCTTTGCCTGACTTCAATGCCGACGTTCCGGCTGACCCTTATGATATCTCTGTCCTTCGCTCTACCATGACCACTCACCCGGCATCTCCCACGACGGCGTGTCAATTTTCGGATCAATCGCACGTCAAGTTACTGAATGGCTTAATGCTATCGTCCAAACGACCACGACCCGTATTTCGAGAACCAGACCTTTGTGTTAGTGTGATTTTGTAAATGGTCCAAGTCGGACCGAAACTTCGTCGTAAGCTCCTCTCTTATATGTGCGGGTAGTGTGTGTATCTTACTACTGATACTCCCTCTCGCTTCTACCCTAAGAAACATGCTACCTGGAAACCTCTTCCCATTCAAACAATATTTCATAGCCAATCTTTGACAAGATTCTTTTCTCCTCGGCCATCAACACCTACCAACTACCTCATTGACCATGGCATTAGAAAGTCACTCATGAGGCCAGTTGGCCAAAACTTGTCACCTTGCTTTCTGTGTATGTAACAGTTGTGGAAATCCATCCACTCCCATATGCTTCCACTACCCCATCGCCCCCCACATAGATTCCTTCCTCCAAGGACGCTACTCCCATTTGTATCCTTCAGTTTTGGCGGCTACCAGTGTCTCCACTCTTCACTCCACATACCTCTTGCACCTCTTGTCACTCTGCCTACTGCTTCCTAGTCTTTAGAAACTACTGAGAGCATATTGGCTTTGATCGAGGAGCCAAAACCTGCGATTGACAATGACCAGCTTGTGTTTCCTTCACATTTTCACCCTCTACAATATCTTCTAGCAATATCTTCTAAGGCTACCCATACTTATTGACTTTACTGATCACACTAGCACATAGCCACCGTCTGCTTTCCGTTGCTGTTGTCTTACATTTTAGCTGACATTGGTTTCATTGCAGGGGAATGTCAGAGGATTCAGGGAAAGTCGGAGGGAGCTCCAAGTGTTGCTCTTCTAGTTTTCTCCTGTTTAAAACTGAAATTATGTTCTCCTGTTGCCCTTCCTCTCTCTCTCTCTCTCTGGCTGTTTTATTGTAATCACTTGATTCTTTTCCAGGCGAGACATTTAATGAGTGTGCTCTTCTTGTGCGTAATGATATTCTTTATTCTCGGCCTTCTATTCCTATTTCGCTTTATTATACTGTGGCCCTTGTCCATCTGCTCGAAAAATTCTATACTTTTCACACAACGACGCCTACAGACTATCTTTCGACCATAGTATCAGAATAGTACTCTTGTAATTTGTTGGACAAAACATTTAATTTTATTTTTCAAGTACTATAAGTATTGTAACTACTGAAAGCTGAACAAACTTGCAGTATCACCCTTCTTAGCTCTATTGATAATACTCCTGTTACAATAAGCAAGCATTCTTCCCTGAATTCTTGCTGCGGAACTGTTCTTATTCTACACACCATAATCCAACGAGACTTTATAAAATATGATGCAGACATTATTAAGCAATTTGAACTTATTGATTCTTAAAGTAAACACTGTGCCCTTCCTGCTCGTGATCGAAGACGTTATCCTTGACTGCTGAGAGCTGCCAACCTCGGTATATATAGCGATCATTTGCAGGACGGGCATTAATAACCACACCACAGCAATGTAGAAATTGTTGGCTCTTTGGGCACTCTGCCAAATGTTGCAGGTCAATAACAGATTGCCCAATCTGTGGTGCAGCTGACCATAACAATCCATCCTGCAGTCAATCTTCTACTTGCCTTAACTGAAGAGCGGCTTTTTCCTACATATTCTCGCTGTTGCCCTGTTTTCTTAAGAAGATAAAAGAATATCCATTCTGCTAAGTTGCTTGACGACCTCAAACCTCTGTTGTACTCACTTCTACAGTCACCTCTATGTCCAACCCTTATGTAGTCTTTGCCTCTGATGTTCCTACTTCGTCTACTACTGTCCTTCCTTTTCCGTCGTCTTCTCATTCACACGTTTCGCCTACCCTACCTCATAATGCTTCAATTAGAGTTAGGGAATTTCATCCGCCCCTACGTACAGTTTCATCCTCCCTGTCTCCACTCAAGTTTCTTCCTACCAGGAATTTTTAACCTCTTTTAAACTTCCTCTCTTTGGCAACTACCAATATATCTCCCCTATTTACTCAATCTACATGTAACTCTTGCACCATGCTTCCTGCAACTCCCCTGTCAGCTGAAGCAACTGAGAAACAAATCCGGTCATGGACACTTATACACCTCCCAAAACAACACATTCTCACCGTCCACAATCTTCTGCAGTTACTTTTACATACCATCTTCTTCTCAGGTTTTCGTAAATTGCTTCAGGCTACTATAATTTACCATTACCCCTCTTCCCCATTGACTTTACAGACCTTCCTAGTCCGTTAGACACCTATGTCCTACTCGCATCTCATGGCTGTCTTGCAGGGAGCTTCAGGTGTTGCTCTTTGTTTTCCCCAGTATGTGTTTGTTTACAAGAACTGAAATTGTGCTCCACTGTTGACCTCTCTATCTCAGGTTATGTTTCATTGTGATCACCAGATCCTTTTCCCGATGTGACATTTAATGAAAAGGCTCCTCTAGTGAGTGTTGATGTAGGATGCTCCCGGCTCTTTGTTCGCACTTCCCTGCATTACACTGCGGATCGCATCTACTTGAATAAGTGGTATTATTTGTATCATTCTCCTTCACGACCGTTTTATATTCCGGATGTTGATTTTCTAGTTTCCTCCTTACCTCTGCCACTTATTTTATTAGGTGATTTTAATGCTCATTATTTCTTCTGGGAAGGGTCTTACTGTTACTAGTGGCGACCATTTGGAAACTTTTCTCCCTTCCGATGTTTTAAATACCAACACTCCCACTCATATCGTACTCCCTCGCACTCGTACTCTTTCTTGCATCGATCTTTCTATTTGCTCTTCTATAACACTTGACTTTACTTGGTCTGTAGCACCAGATCTAGATGCCAGTGATCATTTCCCAAATCATCTTGCTTCCCTTTCATATTCACGACCCCCCCTTGTTGCTCTCGCTGGCGGTTTGAGAGGGCGGATTGGGCCCTTTACTCGCGTAATACCTCAGATCAACTGTAAAACAATATTGACGTTCTCGTTTCCAATTTTCCCAAACCTTTGGTAGACATTCTCAGAAATGTGAACCCTGGTGGACTGGTGCTTGTGTTAGTGCAGTGAGTTTGAAACTTGCTACTTGGGGCCAATGACATTACAATAGAACCACTCCTAAATTTTAAACGAACGAAGGCATTTGCCTGTCGTGTAATTAGTGAAGAAAAACGGATTCGTTAGCGAAATTATTTCTTCTGTCCCATCCACTATTTTTATGAGCAGTTTGGAAAAAAAGGACGGAAAGTGTATAGCAAGTACTCTACAGACCCAGCTCCTGTTCTTATGGTTTCCGGAGTCATCATTGCAGACCCTGCTGAAGTTGCCACAGAAACTGAATATCTTATCCTTATATCTCATGGGCACCATTTTTTCCCCTCGTTTATTTCTTCCAAAACTGCACGAGAATTAAGACCTATGGATTTCACTTCTAGCATAGAGAAATCTTATAATATGCCTTTCACACTTCGCAGACTTGTATAAACACTTTCAGCTTGCAGACCGTTCACAGCTGGGTCTGATGGCATTCATATTAGTATGATCCACCATGAGGCCTGGTCATGGACGGGGCCGCGGGGGCGTTGATCCCCGGAATACCCTCCAGGTAGACATCATACGTCACTCATCATCCTCTTACGTCTCTTCAATCAATCTTGTTTGGTCTCAAGAGGTTCTTCCTTTACAATGGAAAACTACCATTGTTCTATCATTTCATTAGCCGAGAACTTCGGGCCATGATGTCTCTCACTATAGACTCGTCGCTCTTACTAGTGTTATTTTCATGTTGTTAGAACGTCTGGTAAGCCAAGATTTGGTGTGGTATTTGGAAACGCATAATTGCCTCTCTCCTCGTCAATTTGGCTTTAATACCTATATTAATTATGCATTTGTTAATAAACAGTTGGTTATTTAAGCCTTTATTTATCTCGAAAAAGCATATTTTTCTACCTGGTATTATACCATTTTGGACCCAACTCATTCCTTAGACCTTCGAGGCAATCTTCCGCTTTTCCTTAAAAAAATTTCGTCAGGGAGACGTTTTTGTGTCTTGGTTAATAACAAAATTTCTTCTGACTCTGTCCAGGCTGAAGGCACCCCTCAGTGTTGTATTCTTAGCACCGCCTTTTTTCTGCTAGCTTGCTTTTGATCTCCCATCCGACATTTGGTCATAACTTTATGTATACGATTTTGCTAATGCTTGTGCAAGTGCAGACTGTCGTGTATTCCATTGGGCCACCTCTTATGGGTTTAAATTCTCTGTTACTAAAACATATCAGATAACGTCTACTAGACGCCCTGTAGTCCTTAATACCGCTTTATACCTGTATGATTCTCGTATCCCTGAACGAAATACAGTACAGCTTATCGGCCTTCTGATTGATCGCTGGATGTCCTGGAAACCTCATAACTTCTCAGAAAGCAGCTTGCCCTAGCCTGCTGAACCTCCTTAAAACTCTTGCCCATCTTTTTTGGTGGGCTGATTGACGAACTATCCGTTTTCATTCCGCTCTAATCTGGACTATAGCGACCAGCTGTATTTTGCAGCCTCTCCTACAACTCTTTCAAAACTTCATTCTGTTCCTCATCAAGGGTTGGGTTTGTGTATACGAGCTTTCTTTTTCTTCCCGGTTGAGAGCCTATTGCAGAGGCAGATGTTCCATCTTTAAAAGATCGGTATGGTACCCATTGTCCCCATTATGTCGTCCGCACTCATGACCTTCACGATCCTTCTACACATACGATGGTAACAGATGTAGATGAATGGTTCAGAGAACCGACGAGTTGGTAAATTAGACACATATGCAACACTTGGGTATCTTTATTGAGTGTTGCATATGTGTCTAATTTACATGGTAACAGATGTTGGCAGAACTTCTCTGTTTGATCGAGACCCCTCTTTACTACTCCCTTTTTCTCTCCATATTCACTCTCTTAGCTTCCCTTAATATGCCTTCTCTGTATGTTCATCCACAATCTTCCTTCTTTTTTACCCTTGGGAAATTCCCAAGGTTCGTGTGTGTTCTTCCCTACTTCCATGTACAAAAACTGATGTTCCTTCTATAACTTCAAGCTTACTCTTTATTAACAGCTTTCAGTCTCATTCTCGTGTCACTGCAGTCTATACTGATGGTTCTAAATCCTCTGAAGGTGTCGGGTATGCAGTGTTGCCGAGCAGAGTTGTACGAGGTCATCTATTAAACTCTGCCAGTATTTTCACATCCGAGTTGTAATTCTCATGGCCATCATACTTATGGCATCATTGCCTACCTCAACATTTGTAGTAGTTTCAGACTCCTTATAGTGCGTTACAGGCTACACAGAAATTAGATTCCCCTCGTCCCATCGTTTAACGTATACAACTTTGGTTAAATATCATTCTAATAGACACACAAACATCCATAATATTCCATAATATACTCACAGGTATATTACGGAAAAACGTTCGGCACTACTCCATGAGGATTGTCAAGTTACGTTATTAGTTTAACAAGTCTTAATAGATTGTCCTGTCTATCAGCGGACAAGCAGAATTCACTTCCGTCTTCACTGTCCTAACGCACTTACTCTACCTGACCTTGCTCAATATCCCGCCTTTGATACAGTTCCCTCCTTGACGTTTTATCGGAAACTAACTTGTTACATCTACCTGGAATATATTTTCTTTTTGCACACACTTTCCACACACTGGTCTCTGATCTTCGTATATTCCTTCATTAGCACATTCCTTCCTGCACTGCTGTATGACCTATTCGGGTTTAGCACTTAGCATCCTCTTAACATCCGCACATTCCTCTTGCTCGTCCCTCCCTGCAGTACTATATGACTCTTACAGGTTGAGTGATTATTTTTTTTATTTTAATATTATCTCACTGCATATCGATATTATGAAGAGTCCGTTGACAAAATGAAAGGTCTGGCCCACAGTTGGCTTCAACATGTTACCTGTTAATCCCCATTTCAATCCTAAAATAGGGATTAAGAAAAACTCATAACGAAAATGTGGTGAAAAATACACAACCTCTTGGTGTATATACCTTGTGGCTTCAACTTCATCCGGTTTCATCTACGCATTTTGCTTAACTTTATTTAAAGCTCACATATAATTTTCCTGCAATTAGGGTAATGCTATGGGAAGGATTTTTAAGTGAGCAGAGGGTGAATAACAACTCGTAGATTGCAAAATAAATAACATTAAAATATTGGTGTAGCTCATGCAAAGTTAAAAAAAAAAAGGTGGGAAATGGGTCAGAAAGGAACTAGCAAACGAAGAAAGTAACACAGTACAGATAGTAACTAGCACATATATTGTCCATCATAATGAAATGCGTTAAGTCAAACATATCTATGGAGAAAGATTGCATAATGTTTCTGCTAGACTATGGCTAGGCTATAAGTATATCTAGCAGTACAGTTTGTAAGAGGGCAGTGACAAAATGAAAAGTGTGTATACAGAGTCATACACACCAGCAGTATATTTTAGTTTCCAAACATCCAACCTTTCAAGGACACCTCCATACAAACCTTACAGGATATGGCAAAACACATCATTGTTAATGATAATATATCTGAAATCTTGGGACTGTATCCACAGACTTGCATCAACTAGATGAACAAACTCACTATAAAAATTGGAACTACGATATGATCAATGTTGTTTTTTTATTGGAAACAGGAAAACAATTTCTTGAGACTATATTCCCTACTGTGCTAAGTACAACAGCTATATGAAGAAATTGTAAAATACGAAATGACTAAAATTCCTTTCTAGTGATGTAACGATGCTCAGTGGGACCTGTAATCCTGTTTTTTGCACTTCCGCTCACAAAATGAGCATGTGGTGCACAGTAAATGAGCATGTGGTGCACAGTAAAGGAGCATGTGGTGCACAGTAAATGATCATGTGGTGCACAGTAAAGGAGCATGTGGTGCACAGTAAACTAGCAACTTAGGCATCACAACTAACACATGAAATTATTAAAGTACTGGTACTCGTACTATGATTAAAAAAATCCTTAACCATATAGAGCATCAACTTAATGATCATCATTAAGGAAAAAAAAAAAACTAGAACTGGTAGTATCATTATATACAGTATTTCACAACTTGTTTCATAGTAATTTGAAAACACATTAAAATATCATAAACAACGATAATATAAAGAAAGCCCAAAAAACATAATACTTTCATTGTTACACAAATATTTGTCTTGAGCAGTGTACAGTTACACTGCTGTTGCAAGTTCCGTGGTCTTGCATCGACTGGACAACAAAGCGAACGATATCACGTTTAAGGTCTGGTGGGTGTCTTCACAACTCTGATATATGATACTAAATTGTGGTTTGCCTAATGGTCAGTTTGTTGAAAGCGATCTTCATAATTGCTGAGGGATGCGGACACAGTCGACGCTCAGGTTTGTCAACATGTTCAGAAATACTGTGCAAATTATTTTAAAATAATTCAAAAGACTCTACATTAATTAATATATTCACACTTAATGAGGCGTTGTATAGTGTATTTAGGCTTAAATATTACCTTAATTGTTATTCTGAATTAAAACTCTTAAAATTTTGTAAATTTACCGCAACGAAATTGTTAACAATAAGTATGTTCCATTGGACCTCCAAGTTTGAGTTTATTTTAGATTGGATAATGTTGTGTTCACTGTTTACTAGTTTTTCCTCCTACATCACATGAGTAGATAAGATCATTATCAATGGTCCAAAGAAAGTATAGTATATTATTACTGAGTCTTGAAGTTGTGCAACCTGTGTTAAGAAGCCGCTGTTATCTATCATATTGATAAGTCTGGTTACTTCTTTGTCGTCTTACAGGTTAATATTTTGGCCATGGAAGTCTCTCGTTATTACTGCTTCATTATTAATAACAGTATTTAATTGTTTTCAGATTTTTATCTCGTGTTAATTTGCAGAATCACTGTTTATTATCCTTGTGGGTGAGAACTTTAGTGAAAATAATGTAACATTCATATATATGGAGGGAAACAAAATAAGGAATTTAAATTGTGAAACAATGAAAGGAAAGATAACTAGGAAATAAGAGGACGAAAGAGAGACTGACAATGAAATAAGGAAATAGAAAAGACGTATAAAAGAAAATAAAGAAAGAAGATATAGTGAGAGGAAAGAGACAGAATAAGAAGACAGGAGAGGGAAACTTAAAGCGTGAAAAAACACATCGCGAGAAAAAATTGTATTGCAAGACGGGCAGCCATCAGCATCTTCACTTTGGTAATATAAAAACATATTGTAGAGAATCTTATATTTACATGATGTTTCACTCACTTGAGGGGCTGTATTATCCATTACACCTAACTGGCACACGTCTAGGACACTGGCACAGTGTCTGGGACTTACAAAACTTTTAAGGCCAACGACAAAAATGTGAATTAAATAATTGGAAAAAGGAAAATCAAACGACAAAATAAAAATTCATATCTGAAAGACAATCAAGTCGAACGAATTGCGAAGAGTGAAAATTTCTGAGTCATTTTTGTTTTATTAATTTCCACTCTTCGCGGTTCGTTCTATCTTGGCTACCCTTTCGATTTCATAAACACTGCCTACTGACATTTAAAACGGACTTTCTTCTCCCTCAGACTCTTGTCCTGTGAAATCTCCTATTCTTTGCCTTCCCTATATATCCTGTTTCCTATATCTTAACAACACACTCCGTTCTTTAGGTATCAAACTTAATTTTCATCTAATACTCTTCGTAGTAACTTTGTTCGTTCTGCTCTTGTCACTGGCGTTTCTGGAGTGTACTCCATTTCCTGCTCCTCATGTCTTCTAAAATTCTTTTAAGAAACTGGTTGATCACTTTCTGACAGACTTAAAGTGAACAAAAGAAGTGTTAGCCTGGCTGACACTAATAAGGCTCTTTTCTGTCATGTTAGAAATCACACTCATCTTATTAACTGGTCCTCTGTCAGAGCTGTTTTCCCTTCTAGCCTTCACAGACACCGTCTTCTTGAAACACCCCTTATACAGAACTTCCCTAATATGAATCATAGTCCTGGCTTTCTCTGTAGATGTCATTCTTTCTCATTACATGTCAAATGCTCGTAACTTCTAGTGGCGTGACCTGATCATTACCCCTCCTCTCCTTACTTCATCACCTTTCCTCTATTTTCATTGCCTTTCATGTCTTCTGCCTCTGTGGGTTCTGCTATATGTGGGTTTTGTCCCACAGGGATTTTGTTCTACTCCTTGAAGAATATTACTTCTCATGCAATGCTCTTCTGCTTTCTTGTTCCTTTGACTACCTCCACTATACGATTGCTGCTATTTCATCGCTAACACTCCATTCTGTGCCCCTTCTTTCACCAAAATTACTACCTTCTCATTGCCACCTCTATTGCTGTTGCGTTGCTACTACTACTAATCTACCTCTGCTACCATATTACTACTCCCTCCTAACATTCATCCACTACCATCCCCCTCTTGTATATATTCTGGCTCCCTTTTCTTCACGCTTTTCTATGTGACTAGTTAAAGTCCAAGTCAGACCAAAACGTCGTCAAATGTTGGACTTCTATGTGAGGGTTATTTGTTTTTACTACGGTCTTGGTAGTGTGCCTTTTTTATTTTTTAATGGAGCTTAAACATCTTTTGGTTGATGTGAAGGTTTACTCAGCCCTGTCAGACCCTAAGAAAGCATTTGACAAGGCTGGCTCCTCCTTATGGAAAGAAAAAGATAGAAAACTCAATAATAACATAATAAGATAAACAATTATTATAATAAACATCAGTCAATATAAAACAAACATGAAATTAATCCTACTTGAAGAAAAATGAAATATATAAATAATTAGTGATCCAAAGCTAATATGTACACAATGAATCGTATAACGGTGTCGTGCCGATGTCTGGGCACGTAGCTTTGTATGGTTCTGAAACTCAAGCCGTTGTTGATGGGGAAGGGGGGTCACAGCTGGTCGTGACTAGACAAATGACGGTGGTCCCCAACATGCTTATATATTCTGCAGAGGAGAGGTTGACTGATCCTATGATAACTTCAGTGTTGAAGAAGTTGAATAGCCCGTCAAGACACCAGGAACACTGGTGTAGTTACAACTGGGAGAATGCTGTGTAGCTGACTGGGTGGCCGGCTACGTGCGGAAGGGTAGGGCCGGACCAGTGTCAAGTAGAGAGGTGTAGCAACGTCTCCTGATCCTTGTCATAAGAACATAAGAAAGAAGGAACACTGCAGCAGGCCTACTGGCCCATGCGAGGCAGGTCCAAGTCTCCAACAGGCTTAAGCCAATGCCCCGACCCAGCCAGGTCAGGTTACATTCACTTAAGGAAGGAGCACTGCATCTGACCTAGTAGCACAAGCTATTCATGACCAACTCACACCCAACCGCACCCACTCATATAATTATCTAGCCGACCACCTGGAGCTACCGTCTCCAGGTATTCAGGTCACTACCACTTAAGGAATTAGTAAGGCAACTGACCTGGTAGTACAAGCTAGTCAGGTCCAAACTCACACCCAGCCACACCCACTCATGTATTTATCTAACCTATTTTTAAAACTACACAACGTCTTAGCATCTATGACGGTACTCGGGAGCTTGTTCCACTCATCCACAATTCTATTACAAAACCAGTGCTTTCCTATATCCTTCCTGAATCTGAACTTTTCCAAATTGAAACCATTGCTGCGAGTCCTGTCTTGGCAAGATATTTTCAGCACGCTATTTACATCCCCTTTATTTATTCCTGTTTTCCATTTATACACCTCACTCATATCATCCCTAATTTTACGCCTTTCTATAGAGTGCAGATTCAGGGCCCTCAGTCTATCCTCATAGGGAAGATTTCTGATACATGGGATCAACTTTGTCATCCTCCTCTGTACGTTTTCCAGTGCATTTATATCCATTCTGTAATACGGTGACCAGAACTGTGAAGCATAAAATTGTCAATCACTTTCCCCTAATCTTATCTCTGCCTGAACCGACAATCAAGGCTAAAATGCCAAAGAGAAAAAATACAGTTACACACCGCTCGATAAATCACTCACAGGATATGCGTATGGCCTTTAAAAGAAATGGTGAGGATTAAGAAAATGATATAACATGGCTGGAATAAATTTAATTCCAATATCCCAAATAAGAGTAAATCTCTTACTAAGACAAACAATTCCAACAATAAATTAGACAGGAGTAGAACGAATACTTACAGATGAGTTGGGAGAAACCAGTGAAGTGATTCCCCACAAGTCGGAGACGCTCACGTCATCTCCCACCGGGTGTAAAAAAGAGGGGGGGATAGCGAGAGCTAGTCACCCACCCTACCTTAACAAGCAGACTGCCCAACAAATTACCACCACCATACATTTATACTTTCACTACTATCTAATGAACTTTTCCCTCACAGTTGAAAAGAGTGGCATTAAAAGGCGAAGCATAAGAGGTAAAGGTCACCTTATGGACCATTACTGTATATTCCTTTTAAGGGGGAAGCCAAAAAAATGAATAAGAAAGGCTAAAAGAAATTAAGGTTGCGAGGGAATCAAAGACCAACCCAAAGGGTTTCGTTCAGATATATCGGAACACGATTAAGGGAAAAGATAAGTCCACTTAAATGTAACTCAGGTTAGCTCACAGTTAGCTTCAAGTAAATGTGAACCATTTTTAACACTTATTACCTTACTCTATTTACACAAAAGGACACAAATATAATCCAAGTAATCATTTTTACAGGTCACCTGTAAAATAAATTATACTAGCGATATGGTCCAAAAGCAAATAAATAGGTTAAAAACAAATAAGTCACCAGACCCTGGTGAACTGTTTTCAAGGGTTATTACGACATGTAAGGAGGAACTTCGTAAACCATTAGATATCTCTTCAACACATCACTACAAACGGGTATCGTGCTGGAAGGGTGGAGAATAGCAAATGCGATACCTATTTACAAATCAGGTTTTTAGCCTCAAACTATAAACTAATAAGCTACCTAACTTCAATTGTAGGAAAACTGATGGAGACAATAACTGTAGGGGAAATTCGAAGCCAAATTAAAAAATATATAATTTATTTAAGGAATCGACGCACAGTTTTACGAAGGAGAGTTCGTGGCTTTTAAATTTACTAACCTTTTTTCTTTTACCATGGTTAAGATAAAAATAATGATATCGTGTATAAGGAGGTAGTTGAAGAAAGTAGCAGCACACGTAATAGATGAAGAAACTATTTTCTGGATCGCGGCATAATTCACCGACTGACAACAGAGTTTGCATAAATGAGGAGAAATCAAAGTGGTGACCCGTTACTAGTGGTGTGTGCCACAAGGGTCAGTGATGGGCACTTTATTATTCACAATATACATAAACGACTTAGATGAAGGAATAAATAGCTACATAAAGTTTGCAGATAACACTAAAAAATAGACCGTCAGCTTAATTCTGATGAGGAAACCGTGAACTACAGAATGACCTAGATAAACTAATATTGTGGTCTGAGAAATGGCAGTTGCAAATGTAAGATTCTAAGTCTAGGAAAAGAAAACTATGGTACCTGTAGATGTAATCAAAAGCAGAGACAAAAGTGTGCAAGTGTTCGCAATAAATAAAGTGTATAGAATTCTTGGTTTCATATCGAGAAGAACAATAATAGAATTCCTCAGGTAATACTTCAACTTGTCTTTAGATTACTGCTAACCAGAACTCTTAAATCTCTCTTCGAATTCAGAGTGATTTAGATATATAGTATTCTGTTTATCGGTGCCATAGTTATTCTTATTTTCCAGTCCTTACATTTTTCTACATTAAACTGCATCTGCTACTTCTCTGACCACTGCATTAGCCTTTTCATATCTTCTTGTATCGTTCTAGTGTTATCATCAAAATTTATCTGACGGCCTATTTTAATGTCATCAGCAAACTTGTTTGTCTCTATGTATTCCCTAACTTATGTCGTTTAAGAATACTGAGAACATCAAAAGCCACGATACTTACCCCTGTGGAACATCACCTGTTACATGTCCTTACTCAGTTTCTCCCCATTTATCCAACCTCTCTGTTGTTAACTACGCCTCAATCCATCAGAAAATTTCCTCTTATTCCATGTGCCTTTACTTTCTTCGACAGTCTCTTGTGTGGGACCCTATCAAAGGCTTTACTGAAGTTCATATACTCAGTATCTTATTCATTATTATGATATACCACCTAAAATTCCTAAGTGAAAAGCTAGTAAATTCGTAAGTCAGGAACGCCCGTTTGTAAAACCATGCTGAGATTCATTGATCAGTTTTTCCTCATTAGAGGTTATTCTAATTGTCTATAATTCGAAGCTAGCGACCTATCTTCCGCCTTGTAGACAGGCATCCGATATTCCATTTTCCCTCAATCCGGCACTATAACCCATGAGAAGAGTTCATCTGGGACCGTTAATTTGTTAGGTTTTAATCTGTTTGTCTGAGAATCATGTCACTAGTAACTTTAATCATCCATAACTTTTTTACGGCATGACATATATATTTTTTTAATTTTGGAAATCTCCCCAGTATCTTCCTGTTTTTATGTTAAAATATTGTCTAAGGCAAGGTGCCTCCACGTTTCTACTATATTCCTCTACCAGTATCATTGAGCAAAATAGAAGGACATTCACTTTGTCAAAATCAATCACACAATGTGTTGGATCAATAAAAACAAAAAAATTGCTGGAACCTGACCCCCAGATCCAGACCTAACCTGGAATTACATAACCTACGGATCCGGACCTCTCTCTCGTTTGGCGTCACCTGACTTACACTTAACCCTTTGTTCCTGATTTTATGTTCCTTGCACTCTATAATGTTCCAGCTGTGAAAATATATCGTATAAATAAAAGGTTCTTCTCTGTTTATATCAATCTTCTATGTAATAAAATATTCAATTTTTTAGGAAATTCAAATAATCATATGCAGAAAAATGTCGGGTAATCACCAGTTTCTGCTCCTTGGATATAACGTTACATCATGTACCTTACTTTGGATAATTCATTTGATGATTTTTTAACTGTGGAATTGTAATTAAGGGTGCATGTCACATGTACTCCACTAGTAAAGGGTACCTTAATCTCTATTAAAACAGATTAAAGTAAATTCTTAACAAATAAACGTCTCTCGGTGTACATAATTTTGTAGACACTATTCTGTGACCTGGCTTCTCATATACATTTGAGTTAACATCCACGAAATCTTTGTTCGATCTCCATAATAAGTTCTCTAATGCTCGTTGATGATACTAGATGTAGAGTCCTCCTAATTATTCTACGTTTCTTTAATCTGAGTGAAAATCAAGTGTTTATGAACGTCAATTCTGATGTGTTTTGAATCAGCAATCTTCAGAAATATTCCAGCAACAGACACGGCGGTCGACGTACATTCCTGACTGCCAAGCCGTGTCGAGGTCTCTTGATTTTATCCCAGATATTGCTAGAGCTTTAAATACTATTCAGTTTCAAAAATGACAGGTTAGCTAGCTCTCTGAATCGAAGGTTTTCAGCGGTAAATACTGACTGGCTCACCCTGCAATACCAAGCAGTGTGGACACGCCCTAAAGCGCGCTGGAATAAGACAAGAACACCATTTACCTTCAAGTATTCAGTTACAGAAGCTTTGTTTAATCCTAGGACTCGTTACCTAAGATATCGCGTGAGAGGCCTCACAATTTTTTTAAAGTGAAACATAATTCGCACCGCGAATATTGAAGCTCATGGCTAGTGACAGCGTAAGGAGAAGGGAATGAAGGGGCTCCGCACAGCCTTCCCTCCTCACAAGGTTGTGGTGAGGAACGATTAGCGTCAAGATGCGACGTCTAATTATAGCTCCCGAGAGATAGGAAAGGGGGGGTCAAGAATCGTCGACAATTAATCGTTCGGTGGAGTAAGCTTGGGTGGCGAGCCTCAAGGCAGCAGGGCGCAGTCTTTAAAAGATTTGTAAATTTAACAATGTTCTTCAAGCTGGAAAAAATGTACTATGCACTTAATGCGTCACTTTTATGATATCATTATCTTTGATAAGCTTCTTTTATGGCATCAGCAGCTTAAATAAACATCTCTGATGACACCAACAACTGCCAAACATCTTTGATGACACTATTATTTAAGATAAACATTTCTGATGACACCAACAACTCTGATAAACATCTTAGATGATACCATCAACATCTATGAATATCTTTGATAACAGCAACAACTTTGATAACCATCTCTGTATTACAGTTTAAGTGATTATTCTCGTACATCCATTCCGGGCAAAATAATTACTTGAGTAATCCCGGAAAGTTTGTTGGAGCGTGGAGTTGCGTGTGAGGGGTGGATGGTCTTCGCCTGATGCTGAACACCACCACCACTGCAGATACAACGATAAAATTGCCGTGGATGAGAAAATTATATTACAGAAGACAGTGATTACGCTCGCGGCCGTGGTTTGAAGTTCCCTTCCCAAACCACCGTCCCCTGGCCATCCATCAAGTGTTTTACATTAAGGAATCCAGATAAGCGGAGAGTTTACGCGTATTTACACGTTCATTATGAGGGAATTTATTCTCCGTGAATTTAGGCAAATAGAAATATTACTTCGTTTTATTATTTTACCATAGGCTCGTTGTTTTCACACGCATATGAGGTAACAAGCACTTCTTCATTAAGTATCCCCGAAGGGATACCTTTAAGGGGATGCCAGAATTTTTTTTCTCTCCTACTTTTTGATATTATTTTCTCATAACTTGACAGCGCCTCATCCAGTCGGCGTGAAATTCTCAATATTTGTGTACGGGAACGAGGACCAAATTTCAAAAGCTACTGATATGTTCACTTGCCTGTGACCAAAGATTTTGAACCCATTCCCAGCATCCTGGATTGGCTGTTATAACATTCCCAGCATCCTGGAATGGCTGGGATAACATTCCCAGCATCCTGGAATGGCTGGGATAACATTCCCAACATCCTGGAATGGCTGGAATAACATTCCCAGCAACCTGGAATGGCTGGGATAACATTCCCAGCATCCTGGAATTGCTGGGATAACATTCCCAGCATCCTGGAATGGCTGGGATAACATTCCCAGCATCCTGGAATAGCTGGGATAACATTCCCGGCATCCTGGAATGTCTGGGATAACATTCCCAGCATCCTGGAATAGCTGGAATAATATTCCCAACATCCTGGAATGGCTCGTTTAGCTTCCAAAATCCTCAGTGGCGGACCTTCAATCGTTCACAAAAGGCACCAAAAAATTACGACGAGGGAAGAATGAAATTCAAATATTTAGGAGCAGATCTGGTCATTTTGCATGTGAAATTAAGCGAAATATTTATTCCCGATAAATCATGTCAAGTAATTTTCAGTTTACGTCCTGTGACGTCCAAGATCAGCGCCTCCTCCTACAAGGCCAGCCTAAGGCTTTGCACGATCACCCATAAAATTACGCCAGTATGGTTGATTAAATTTGTCCTAATCAACTTCATTTTTGAAAAATTCCATTTAAATTTTTATTTCAGAAAGACTAAAGGGAAACAAGAAGCAAGATTTGTTTAATGACTCAAATTGAAGATGGAACACTGAGTGTTGTGAGGAGATTCAGGTCGATGTTTGTTCACTTCAATCACCTATTACGTTACAATTCATTATCTACTACATCCATCACACTCACCCATTATCTATCCGAATTACTGTCTATGCAACTCGCCTATCAGAGGTTCTCTAATTTATTCAAAACTTAAGATTTTTAAAACACAACTAATAAAAAATAACTCCTTTTGGACACTGATAGAGTAATTGTATTAATTAAAGAAATGAATGCTTAATGACTTGGGTGTGATTAATTTACCTAGAATAAATGTTGTGCTTTGAATAATGCTACCTCCAAGCGGGGATTACTTTATATATTTAGTCTGTCTAGATTCGTTTCTTTATTGCTATATATTAAGAAAAAGGTTCTCTTTGGTAGAGATAAGTTGTAGGAAAACCAGAGGTATATTATTGGAAAACCAGATGTATGTTGGAAAACCGAGGATATTATTAAACCAGTATGTATGTTCAACCGGCGAAAGTGACATAAACCATTTAATATTCTGAATGGAAAAATTGTACATTCAGTATGACGATATTTGCTTTTTAAGTGACATCGGTGACAAAATCTCTAAGCCGTTTCTTCTCGTATATAAATCCAGTCATACTGCATATAACCCTTCCTGGGCTTAGTTCCTAGTTTTTGTGTGTGTGAAACCATATGTTCTTGGAATAGCATCCACAGGATGGATATGTATCCTGTATCAACAACAAAATCTATTAAGTGCTACTAATCTCTCTCTCATTCACAGTAACAGATGCATGGAAATAATTTATTTAACCACTTTTAATGTTTATGTTGGAGGAGGGAAGTCTCCTCTAATTGTGGTCCGCATATCTGAAAGATATACTTCCAAAATTATGATATATTGTCACTGACAATATATCATGATATATTGCCATTCGTCAGTGAAACAATCGCTGTGACTCGGAAGTTCTCAAGAATTTCTCAGGCTCAGGGTAGTTGAAAAGTGGAATAACTAGATGAGCCAATAGTTTAAGAAAACTTAATAAACAGCTTCAAGAACAGATATGATAAAGCCTCGAAGATGCCAGGACAGGAGCTAAGTCTCGATCACCGCAAACACAAATCGCTTTGTACCTACCCCATGTCACCCTAGCGTTAATAACCTAAGATAACCCAAGGTAGATAAGTAATAGAGCTGATTTTTATTGGGATCCCTCTTTCCTCTTCACCAGAATGAGACCCCAAAAATTTGCTAACAATGCTAGACGAGCAGGGGCCATAGATGTAAGGAAACGTACTCCATGTTACAATCTTCCCCAGGATCGAACCTAGGTCTATTAGATTTGAGCGGCCAGCACTCCCATTGAGCCATTTGTCTCGTTTTTTTATTACTTTCAGAGAAGGGGTGCGCTAAATTTGTAGGAGTCACAAAGCTCCTGAAGTTATTGGGAGACGATCAGGTTAGAACCTGGGGAAGTGAGGACAACTCTAATTTCTTAGATCAAGAACCCCTCACTAGCATCAAGAATAGGTATGATATGTGTTGTTGAATGGTTAGTAAATGAGGTTTAAAGCCTGTCGACCATACGAAGGTCATTACCTGTTTACCACCAGTCAAGAATACTTTAAAAAATAATTAGGGATTAAAGGAAACATTAAGTGTATACACATTGAGTTATACACCTCTCTGTACATATATACACAGAAGCATGTACCTCTCGGTGTATATACACAGAGGCATGTACCTCTTGTTGTATATACACTGACAGACATACTCATCTCGGGATATTTGCAGTGAGTAATTTATTCGTGACATCGTTTTTATTTATGATAATTAGTTTTAACTTGGAGGTTTTTATATGTAATGTGCCGAGTGTTTTTTTTTAGTTCAACGATATATTCATGAAAATAATTCAGCCTCTTTTTTCAATAAGTTTGAAGTAAAAAAAAAAACTGATTGGCGAGGCAATGATAATTGTGCTGGTGCAGGCATGATGGCGGTATAAATAAAGTTGACGTGATATTGGAATTCCACCTTGACAAGCGCCTCAGAGAGCCACAGATTATCTAAGGCCACCGGAGCCTCCCGGTTAACCTGTTCACTCGCTTATTTTAACTAACCCAGCGACCCACAGATTATCATAGGCCACTGAAACCTCTCGATAGTCTCGTTAACTTTTTATATTAGGATTTTTGCCATCGAAACGTAATTTATTTTGCAACTCATATCCATCCTGTAGACAGTAGCGCAAGAGCACTTGGATACAACAGAAAGACCTCAAAAGGAATATCAGAAGTTTACATGGATATACATGTACAGTTTGTGGTTCATGTATTACAAGTAAGTTTGTGGCTATTGTAAGAAAGAGGTCTCAAATGTATGGTCATTTCGTGGACCGCAGTGATATGCCACATGACTAAGATCTCCATTCAAACTGAACTGCTAAAGTTACCTAATATCTAACAACTAGCCAAAGATACCTGATTAACGGAATGAAACTATGACCAAAGCCATGGTAAGGAACTGTGGGGAGGAGGGGGTAAGGACGGAAATCCATTTTTAGTTAAAAAACTTAAAAATGGAGCATACCTCACTTCCCAGCACTGACACGTACAACATAGGCATCTACATACAACATTCAGCGTTGATATTTTTTTCATGAAGCAGAGTTGCTGATGGCGCTGGGACGCTGCTCAGATAGCCTAATGGCGCAAGGTAGGCACGCTAGAGGCTGGCTCACTGGTACTTGCTGAGCACGGTAGTCTACTCTCGGGGGTCCTGCCCATATTGGGGTGCACGTATTAGTGACTTCGGGGGGTATTGGTGCCACAGTGGCGATGATTTTGGTTACTTTGTACATAGATGGGTACAGGAACAATTGACAGCAGTCACTTGCCTTCTTACTATATTTCGTTAGTCTGAGGGTGGTACAGAAGTGGAATGAACTGTAAGTGTGAAGGGACCAAGACTAGTAATACCAACCTGTCATACATAAGAGGATTTACCAACCTAATTATGGCTGTCTTCAAAAGAGAACTCGGCAATTTTATACAATCAGTCCCCAGTAAGACGAACTGTTGAACTTCGAGTGACTAGCACCAACAGCCAGGTCAAAGGCCTTGCCTGGAACAAGTCTGCTAGGGCGTTGACTCTTGAAACACACTCCAGGTAGACTCCAGGTAGGTAGGCAGGCAAAGAGATGGAGAAGGCTCCTTGTATTCACAGCTTCAAGAGTAGGTATAACAAGAGTCCGAGACGCTAGAAATCAATAGATGATGAATTAGACACTTGTGCAACACTTGAGTATTTTTATTGTGGAAACGTTTCGCCATCCAGTGGCTTCTTCAGTCCAGTACAGAGAAGAAAGGCTGAGGATAGGAGGAAGTTTTGGGTATTCAGTCCCTCAGCCTGGAGTCGATGTGATCGGTATATCAATCTTGATGCACTGATTACATCGATTCCAAGCTGAGGGACTGATTACCTCAAACTCTTCCTCATCTTCCACCTTTCTTTGCAGTTGGCTGAACAAACCACTGCGTGACGAAACGTTTCAGAATAGATACCTAAATGTTTTACAAGTCTCTCTTTTCTACACTCCAGCACATGGCTTAGAGAACACCTATATTCCCTTTAAAGAAATAACATCGAATAGAAATGACCCGAAATTTATGAATAATTGGTTCAAACGTCTTTTAGGGCAGAAGAAAGGAATTTATAGGTGCATCAAAAGAGGGGAGGGTCATCTTATGAATCAATATATTCACATAAGAAGGAGGTTAAAATGGGAATAAGAAAAACTAAACGGGACATTGAAATTAAAGTTGCTAGGGATTCGAAAACTAACCCGAAATTTTTTTCCCAGGAATAAAGAACAAATGTTAGAGGAAAGATAAGTCCCCTTAAAAATAATTCTGGGCATCTTACTGACAAGAAGAATGAAATGTCCTCGATTTGTAACAATTATTTGCTCACAGTTTTCCCGCGGGAAGACACTAATAATATCCCACTAATGTATTATTATAGTGGAGAGTTCAGGTCCAATTCCTTAGATCAAGAGCCATTTCATCGACATTAAAGCCCAGTTGAAGAGATGGGGTCAGGAACTGCCTCTCGACCCCTGCAAATACAAGTCGGTGAGTACACACACACTACTTAGTGACAATATATGTTAGATAAGAGTGTATGTTGCATTTTCTGAAGCGCTTAATCTGTGTGGGTCATTCAGTGCCGCAAGGAATGTTGATGGATCGATCCTCCTTCCGCTGATCGCGTCCGTTTCTGATCACTCAGGTTAATGATGATTGCCTGCTGTAAGACGGGTGATCACTGAGAGTTTCAATGAGATAAAGGTCAGCGTATATGGGAAAGACAGTCAGCAGAGGACATCAGAGTGCACACCGAGGCTATCTGTTGAGTACTGTCTACTTTCATCTATATTAAGGACTATTGTGTATTATCAAGGCATTTTAGGCAAGAATAGTAAAGGGGAATGGGTTGTAACCGTATCTGTTAGTAGCTCTGGTGATTGTCTTCTCCACAGCAATCTCTCATATCATGCGTCTTAGTTGGCTGGAAAGAAAATATTATTGGATTAAGAACTGGGAAGCACATACTTTAGTAAAAGTATGTGAATACGGAATTTAAATAGAAAACAGAAAGAAAATATCAGCAATCCTGCCGAGTGCAAAGAATTTAACACAAATTCCGTTTCACACTCAACTCATATGACAACGGTGGTACCCACCTGGATTATTGGTATCTACCAAGCTACTGTCCCGTAGTTACCAATGATGAGCTGTCTCGTGGGAAAATGAACAGGAACAATTTAAGGAAAATTAGAACCTTGGTGAAGCTCACATCCTGTGACACCTGTCATAGGATGTGACCAACCAACGAGCTGATAGGGTTATGGTGGAAATATCTGAACACTGGGACAGCCAAATCACACTTGATACTCTCTGACAAGCAGAAATTATGTTTATGCTCGAAAGTGCAGATTTTTGCAACAGGACTAGTTACAGAGCTAAGGAGTATTTACTCTGTGGAAAAATTAAGGAAACTCAATCTGATGACACTAAAAGAAAGATGAAAGAGAAATGATAAGGTGCAAACTGCTGAGAGGAATTGATAGGACGGACATGGACAATGTTTGAGAGATGGAGAACAGGAACACGAGGGCACAACTGGATGTTGAAAACCAAGATGAGTTACAGGGATGTTAGGCAATATTTCCTCAGCTTTAGAGTAATCACGAAGTGGAACGACCCAGAGAATGAATCGGTAGAGGCAGGGTCCATATATAGCTTCTAGAAGAGGTACGATCAGGCTCTCGAAGCCAAAGGTGAGTGAACTGAGACTATCTCTGGAAATACATCTAGGAAAGTACACACACTGGAAAATCTATAGAAACCGAAAGATAGACGAGGTCAGAGAAGTGAGTAGATTAAACAGAAAGAAATATGCATGGATAAGAAGAGAGGATGAGAATGACATAGCAGCAAATACTAAGTCAGAACCAAAATTGCTTCGCAACAACATCAGAAGACGACACAGAGCCCAGGTATCTTGACTGACCAAGGAGGACGAGCTCATCAAAAACAAAAGGGAAGTCTCCGAAGTGATGATCAAACGATTTGAAGAGACCTCAGTGGAAACAGGAGCAATACCAGAAGGGCTAGGGGAGGGGGAAGTACACCGACAGGTAATGGATACCATACACCCAACAGGGAAAGTGGTTAAAAAAATCGATGGAGCTAGATACTTTAAAGGTAGTGTAACTTAACAAGGTGAGAGAGACTAGAGAGAGGGAAATGAATGAATTGCATTTTCTTACACTGCAACAGACTGGAACCAAAATTTGAGGTGCAGGTAGGAATAACAAGAAACGTACTCTGTTGGATGACAGAGTTCTTTAGTGCATCATAAAAGAACTTGAAACAACAAATGAAGATTTCTTAGTACACGCAACAGAGAAGAGAAAACAAAGTGTTTGATCAGTAGAATATTTAATAAAGGAGGTTGTGAGATTTGTACCCATTGAAACTGTTTAGAAAAATATTTGAAGACGAGACTCCACAAGCAAAGCACTACTCTTATAAAAGGTATTATACATGAGGTAATTATATAAAAAGTAATTATAAATAAGTAAACACACACACACACACACACACACACACACTGTACACCGTGTATGTCAGGCCCATACTAGAATATGCAGCACCAGTCTGGAACCCACACCTGGTCAAGCACGTAAAGAAACTAGAGAAAGTGCAAAGGTTTGCGACAAGGCTAGTTCCACAACTCAGGGGTCTGTCCTATGAAGAAAGGTTGAGGGAAATAGGACTAACAACACTGGAGGAAAGAAGGGTCAGAGGAGACATGATAACGACATACAAAATACTGCGGGGAATCGACAAGGTAGACAGGGACAGGATGTTCCAGAGAGGGAACACAGAAACAAGGGGACACAACTGGAAGCTGAAGACTCAGATGAGTCAAAGGGATGTTAGGAAGCATTTCTTCAGCCACAGAGTAGTCAGGAAGTGGAATAGTCTAGAGAAAGATATAGTGGAGGCAGGAACCATACATAGTTTTAAGACGAGGTATGATAAAGCTCATGGAGCAGGGAGAGCAGAGACCCAGTAGCGGACAGCGAAGAGGCGGGGCCAGGAGCTGAGTCTCGACCCCTGCAACCACAATTAGGTGAGTACACACACACACACACACACACACACACACACACACACACACACACACAGTTGAATACACAGACACACAGATGAATCACAGGGACGTTAGGAAGTATTTCTTCAGTCACAGAGTTGTCAGGAAGTGGAATAGTCTCTGAAGTGATGTAGTGGAGGCAGGAACCATACATAGCTTTAAGAAGAGATATGATAAAGCTCATGGAGCGGGAAGAGTGACCCAGAAGCGGCCTGTGAAGAGGTCGGGCCAGGAGCTATGCATCGACCCCTGCAACCACATATAGGTGAGTGCAACTAGGTGAGGATACACACACACACTCCTGTGTGGGCGCGCACGCGCGCTTGCATAATAAAGTGCACAATACTAAAAGGATTTAAGAGGGCAGACAGGGATCGACTGGTTAAAAGCAGGGATCAGATAGAAGGTGACATGACTTTAAGTTAAATATGTAAAGGAGTGACAGTGATCTTAAGACTTACTGCAGCCTCACTGGTGTAATTAAGTGTAATCAGATGGTGGAATTAAACGACATCCATAGTTTTAAGAATAGATAAGTCAGGAAATTTGTAAAATTAGTCCTATGAGATTAAGAGGATGGGCCAGGAGCTAAGAATTGATCCCTGCAACCATATATAGGTGAGTACAACAAACTGAATACACACAAATACTCACTGATTCAGAAGAACCAAGTGAATTGAACCATACTGTATTTTTTTTTTTTTTTTTTTCAACAAGTCGGCCGTCTCCCACCGAGGCAGGGTGACCCAAAAAGAAAGAAAATCCCCAAAAAGAAAAAACTTTCATCATCATTCAACACTTTCACCACACTCATACATAATCACTGTCTTTGCAGAGGAGCTCAGATACTACAGCTGAGAAAAGTCCCTCCCAGCTGTCACTATCTCAGACCCCTCCTTTAAAGTGCAGGCATTGTACTTCCCATTTCCAGGACTCAAGTCCAACTAAATCAATTAACTGGTTTCCCTGAATCCCTTCACACAATGTTACCCTGCTCACACTCCAACAGATCGTCATGTCCCAAAAACCATTCGTCTCCATTCACTCCTATCTAACACGCTCACACATGCTTGCTGGAAGTCCAAGCCCCTCGCCCACAAAACCTCCTTTACCCCTTCCCTCCAACCTTTTCTAGGACGACCCCTACCCCGCCTTCCTTCCCCTACAGATTTATACGCTCTCCAAGTCATTCTACTTTGATCCATTCTCTCTAAATGACCAAACCACCTCAACAACCCCTCTTCAGCCCTCTGACAAATACTTTTAGTAACTCCACACCTTCTCCTAATTTCCACATTCCGAATTTTCTGCATAATATTTACACCACACATTGCCCTTAGACAGGACATCTCCACTGCCTCCAGCCTCCTCCTCGCTGCAGCATTTGCAACCCATGCTTCACACCCATATAAGAGTGTTGGTACCACTATACTTTCGTACATTCCCTTCTTTGCCTCCATGGATAACGTTTTTTGTCTCCACAGATACCTCAATGCACCACTCACCTGTTTTCCTTCATCAATTCTATGGTTAACTGTATTTGTAGTCAGTAATTCCACTGACTGGTAATCATACATATGACTGCTAAACCAAACATATGATTGATTATGACCAAGTCGTCGATTTCTCATACATCTGACAAAACAGAAATCAATAAATTCCAGGGAACTCACAAAAAACAATAATTGAAAGGAAACTCAAGAAGGAACAACCACAAAGAAAGTTGAGAATAGGAAGTCTAGGAGGAGGAGGAAGAGGGGGCAAGGGGAGGGGGCAAGGGGAGGGGCAAGGGAGGGGGCAAGGGGAGGGGCAAGGGGAGGGGTCAAGGGAGGGGCAAGGGGAGAGGGCAAGGGGAGGGGCAAGGGGAGGGGGCAAGGGGGGGGCAGGGGAGGGGGCAAGGGGAGGGGGCAAGGGGAGGGGGCAAGGGGAGGGGGCAAGGGGAGGGGGCAAGTGGAGGGGGCAAGGGGAGGGGGCAAGGGGAGGGGCAGGAGGAGGAGGGGGGGGGGTAAGGTGGATGACGGTGACCTCACTTACATCTGATGAAATCTGACTAAAGAAGAAGTGTTTTTGAGCTTTGGAAATGGAAATGCTCTTCATCAAAAAGAAAATGCAGAATTGTTTAATTAGAACAACTGAAGAAAACAGGGAAGGTAGGTAGAGGACGAATGCAGTTCACAAACACCGAAAACTGGGAGAGAAAATAGGAAAGATGAATGATGAGCTGGAGAGAATGAAAAAATACATTGAAAGGGTGTAGAAAAGTAAGAGGAAGAGAAACGAAACTGGAATTGCGCACAGAAGACCAAAGATAATGAGAGAAAGCAAAGAAAAGTATTGATGACATACAAGACAATCTGAATTGAACAATGGGGAGCAAGTAAGGAGGCAAGCCATGTTGAGAGCAAAAATGGAGAGGATGAATTTGAGCATGTGAAAAATTTCCTGAGGATTAGCAGGTATTCCTTAGATAATGTTAATCGATCAAACTAGTCCTTACGTCCCATTAGAAACGAAATCGAAGGCAGAAACAATGTCCATGAATGTCTATATCTTCCATACAAACATTATTACTCAAGAAAAACCATCCGACCTCTTTCTCACTCACAACCACACTCTCAACCCTTCATTTAATGTGCACTCAGCCCAACTGCCAATCCAACCGAAAAATCCACAACCCATGCCTTGACCCTTAACGTAATTGACGAATCCTCCCCAAAGGTTAATTAAAAACCTTTACATTACCGTCACCCTCGAGTACAGTATCCTATCCTGTAATACAGCTCATGAACAGTCTCCTACAAATTATAAACCTCAATAAATAATAAAAAAAGTGAACCAGCAGACACAGACTTTGAGCAAATAAATGACATAGAAAACAGAAAGATAACATATGGAACAGCATGAATACAAGTTGTAGTGAGGAATGAAAGGGATCAAATACACACCGGAATCGAAGCTATTACATCCCCAAACACTAAAATTACTACCCATGCAATATTACACAAGAATACTTATACCAAGCACCATAGCACAAGATCGAACATTATTTGACTCCTCAACAATATTACCAGCACAAAACCACACAATGAGACTAATTTCCTTTTTTTCCTTTATTTTGATAAACCTAAACCTAAGAAAACTTTATTCCTAGCATTGAGTCCTTTCATTTATTCGGTGCACATGTAACAAACCCATCTATAAGCTAAAGGACCTAGAGCTATCTAGGACCTAGCTTGAGGAAGCTCCTGGAGAGCGAAACGTTGCCACAATAAAATGTCACATTAGTTGCATTTGTGTCCTTTTACTTAACATAGAGCTATCTAGTTTAAGGCTTGCAGACCTACAACGTCTGGTAAAGGTATACTGTTATCATGTCTTGTCAGGGGAGTGCTGGGGAGGCTGAATCGGTTTCCTTATCTGTGGTAATCGATCCAGTCAATCAGACTCGATTAGACCTTCAGCTGGCCTCTGGTTCTCTGTGATATTTGGGACATTGTTACCGACTCTGGCTTATAGGTGAAACAGGAGCGTGTCCTTGTGAGTATTACACTTTTCTGCCAGTTAAGTGTTTGCATTGCTGCTCTACAAGTAAAAATTTCTCTGGTGAGACTTAAAAGGTTAGTGATATCTCTCTGAAAACTCTGCGTAACTGGAGTGTGGAACGTATTGTTGGGATCGTTAATGGGCGTAGGTTAATATTATTTTCCAATTCTGCAACAATGTCAGTTTAGTGTCTTCTTTGGCTGGCTAGTAGTGAGTCAGGTACTCAGTCCTTCCCGAGTAATTATTCCCATAGAAAATTCAGGTGGGACCTTACCAGGGGCGAGACAATGCTTATCCACAAAACATTTGAATTATTGATGATTAATTTAATAATAACGTAACAACATCATTCCTTAGCTACTAATGTATATAATGTGGGAAAGGAGAGAAGGGAAAATTCCATATGGTGAATGATTCAACATATGATAAACCGTATCATTGGTTCCAGGAATTACTGAAGCCGCAGAACTAACAGCCTGGTTAATCAGGGTTAAATACCCCCTCACGTAGTTTGTAATATTGGAGTCATCACTAATTAAATTAGAATTATCATGAAATTAAATATCATTAGTTATTTACCCAGGAGGCTAATAAAAAAATATTTTATACAAAAAACTAATTTATTTACATAATATGTAAAACAGCAAATAAAGGTTATAATAAACTGTGAGGAATATTAATGCATACTGGGTTTCAGTTGTTCTCAGAGTAATGTCATAAGAAATATAAGCAAAATAGTATCATTATCCTCAGCATAGACCTTATCCAGAAGCAGTAACGTACACCGTAAGTTTAATTAATATTAATCTAGCAAATACCACTGAGACATACAATAATAATGACTATGCTTCAATATCTTACCCACAAAGAAACTTAGCAGCCACAGGTAAATGACAGGAGAGCAAACAGCAACATCTATTTACAGAGTGATCCACGATAGTAGTTATCCACTCAAGGGTATTTGATGTCCTCAAGTCTACTGTCATTATGGATCGGAGTGCAACGCTGTAATCTATTAACACGATCACCAAGATACACTTAAGTCTTCGAGAAGTGAGAGAGAGTATCCGGTGATATTCAATTATATACAGAGTCCACCGGAAGTGATCAAAGTAATTCAGTTACATCAGTCAATTGTCAAGATAGCCTTTCTTGTCAGATGTGCGAAACATTACAAAACAGTAAACAAAATTCACGGGAGAAAGTCAACCGAAACCCCAAAGGATGTAGGAAAAGACGGTGGTATCAACTTCCAAATTCAGTGACCTCTGGTGCGTCGGCTCTGAAGAGACAACTAGCATCAGGTATCTTGTGTTCCAGGGTCTCCTACCTATGTTGCAGTTACATACAATCGCATAACATCAAATAAGCAATGAAATCGTACTTTACAGTTCATTCGAACAGTAATGAACTAACAGTCATGTGACACGGTGGATATCTTAACTGTCTTTGTACAAGGAAACCTTAGATTTAATATTTAATAATAATAATAATAATAATAATAATAATAATAATAATAATAATAATACCCTAACACTAATATTAATAAAGGATAATACACATAGTAGTACGTAAACTATCCTCTTTTTTTTTCTCTCATATCTATGTGACGTTAAAATCAGGTCCTAGAACATTAAGATGCAAAATTGCGTATTTAGACGAATTGACTGTGTTGGAGGCATTGAGTGTATTACGGCTAACAACGGAAGAGAATCTGAACTAAGTAATTGACATGAAGGTTTCTTGCAAACAGTTAGTGAGTCTCAACTAATATGATTCTGCAGAGATAAAAAATTTGAGTGATTCGTTGAAGTTAGTATTGGTAAATAACTTTTTGTATTACTCTATTAGTCTGAGGGAACATCATAAACTTGAGTCTTTGTAGCATCTAAATTGGATGGTACATTCCAAGTGAAATGGCTGTTTTGAAATGAGCTGAGGTAGGTTAACAACACTTAGCCTGTAAATTCTACTGTCAAAAAAGTATGATAAACACGTGAAATCTTGAAAGAGTATAAATATTTCTTTAGAAGTTCATTGTTAAACAATTTCGAAAAAGAAATTGACAACATGCTTATGTATTCAGTACCTCGCCTCGATTCCTAAAAAAATGCTGCATTTATAAAGAAATGCAACATAACAATCTGTGTACTTTGGCTGTATTCAAGAACAATAAGAAAGTCCTAAAAAAGTACCGACTTAAACTCTCTTCACTAGAGAGGCAGCAGAGCGAAGGTAAAATATATGAACCAGTAGCACTAACTTCACACAACATAAAAGTCATTGGGACGGCGCTAAAATGCCAATTTACTCATTTTATGGAAAAGCACGAGCTACAGAACTCAAGTCAACATGACTTTTTAGCACAGGAAGATCTTGTCTCACAACTATTACATCATATTTACAAAATATCACTGAGGAACTGGGAGAAAACTAATCGCATATATTTGTAGCAGATAAGGATTTATCAAATGCATTTGACAGCTACGACTATGTAGTAACACATCATAAAAGGGGTCAATATGTATAACAGAAGCTGTATGACTCTTGTAGGTTTGGCGCTTCTCTTTGATTATAATGATACTAATAATGTATAACAAAAAAATTAGCATTACCCAACAGATTAGAAACAGTGGTAGTAAGCAAAGTGAAATCGTCTTAACTAAGTTAAATATTCAGTTCCCCTAGACAGCTTCCTCTCTTCTCTTGCAGACAGCACTAAAAGAATCATGCAATTTTCCTAATTAGAGAACGTAAAAAAATTGCAAAAAAATGTCAACACATTCTTTCAGTAAACAAATGAAAACAATATAATGTTCAACGGTAACGAGTTACTTTTGTTTAAATAAGAAAAAGTAGAGACACACACAGGTGTAGTACATAAAATCCAGGCAAAGAATATCACATCCTGCTATAACGACTGACGAATCTTGTTCTACGACGCGTATTTTGCCTTCCTATAATGTACAGTCCGGTTAACTTTAACAAAGACCTACTAAAGAAAAGTATAAGCACTGATGGCAAATATAATCAACAACTGACGCCCTCAGTGCAGAGGCGGATCCTGGAATTGTACAGGTATGGGGAGGAGGAGGCATCCTTAAACTTAGCCGAGGTAAAAGGTAGGGAGGGTGCGGGGATGAGACACCGGAGGCGTTTTATTTTATAAATTCTTCAATTTTAAATGTGAAATAACTATATTTTCCATAATTGTAGAAACAAATTAATGAATAATGCGAATCAAAACCATTTTATATTTAATTGATAATTAAATCACAATACCCATATTGGTTTATTTGAAATTAAAAAAAAATGGCTCAATGATAACGAATATTCTTTTCGAATATATATTTTCTTTGTGCACCGAGAGAGAGATCGAATCAGATCCCCCCCTCCCTCTCAAAAAAACTTACAATTATAAATACATATATCTCTAAGATTTTTGACATGGGCATAGTTAATTTTCGGGTCGTGAGACAGTGAAGTCAGCCGTGGATTTGAATGTTGGTGCCCTAATACTCTGTCTCGACCCCTCCGCCCTGACACGCCCAGAAAATCTATCTTTTCTCGATAATTAAAATGATGTGTTACTCGCGATCATTTCAGCGGAACCTCTTGATGATTCTCTCTGGGTTTTTTTCCTTACTTCTTCGTCATCTGAGATTATTCTGAGTTCTTGTATCAGCTTCGTTCTTAAAATTGCTAGCAGGAGCTATCGTTTGTGAAGCTGTTTGTTAGTTATAGTTCGTAAAATTGCTTGTTAGCAGCTATTGTTCAAGTTGCTTATTAACAGCTGTTGTTCTTAAAGTTTCTTGTATCAGTTATTGTTCGTAAAGTTGCTTGTTAGGAGTCATAGTACTTAAAAATTCATGTACCATCTATTGTTCACACAGCTGCTTGTTGAAGCTATCGTTCAAAAAGTTACTTGTATCAAATATTGTTCGCAAAGTTACTTGTATCAACTATTGTTAGTTAAGTTGTTTGAATCAGCTATCGTTCGTAAAACTGCGTGTAGCAGCTAACGTTCGTGAAGTTAATGTACCAGATACGGTAGAAAAAGTTGCTTGTAGCAGCTATGGTAGGTAAAGTGCTTGTAGTAGCTATTATTTGTAAAGTTGTCTGTAGGAGCTATTTTTTGTAAAGTTCTTTGTAGCAGTTATCATTCTTGAACTTGCAGCAGATATCGTTCGGAAATTTGCAGTAAGAGGCTATCGCTCCAGAGTAGGTCTGAGTGGCAATCGGTCAGAGGCTTGCTCTGATTGGCTATTGTTTGATATGCTTCTTTGAGTTACTGTGGATGGTGGGAGGAGGAATGATACCAGTTACTATCCTTCTTGATGTTGCCAGAAATATCTATTAATAACAAAGTTGCTGGAAGTAGCTATTGTTCTTGGGGATGATAATAGCTGCTATTGTATTTAACGTTGTTTACAGTAGCTATAATTCGCAAAATCTTTTAGTTAGTAAAGGAGGGACGAGGAAGGATTCCACTTTTACCTATCGTTGTGGATGTTTGTAAGGGTCATTGGATTGGCTCTTGTTTGTGACTGTCCTCAGAGTTACTGAGAGCGTGTGAAGGGAATGAGGAATTACACTACTACAGATTTATACACCATCCAAGTCACCCTATTTTCTTCCAACCTCTTTAAATGTCAAAATCACCTTAAACCCTCTTCAACCGTTTGGATAACACTTTTAGTAACCCTTTACATCCAAACCACGAATTCTCTGCTTAATATTTGCACCATACATTGCCCTCAGACACGACATCTCCATTGCCTCTAGCCTCCTCCTCGCTAAAACATTCACGACCCATGTTTCTAACTCGTGTAAGAGTGTTGGTATCACTACATTCTGATACATTTCCTCTTTTGCCTCTATGGAAAACGTTTCTAGTCTACATATGCTTCAATTAACCACCCATTTTTCCCTCGTCAATTCTATGGTTCACCTCACGTTTCATGGATAGTCCATCGACAAGTCCACTCCCAAATATATAAACACATTCACTTCCTCCATACACCCTCCTTCCAATCTAATATTCAATATTTCATTATCTAAATGTTTTATTACTCTCATCGCTTTGTTTCGTATTTTCATTTTCAATTTCTTTTGCATACTCTTCCAAATTCGCCCACAAACCTTTGCAACTTTCCTTTAGAATCTACCAAATGCACAGTGTCGTTGGCGATAAGTAACTATGACAACTCCCACTTTGTATCAGATTCTTTGTTTTTTATCCATCACGTCTTCCAAATACATATTATTATTCACTTCTTTTACAACCCCAATTATAAATTTGTTAAACAACTGTGGTGGCTTCACGCATCCCTGTCTAAGATCTACGTTTATTGGAAAATGATATATATCTCTCCTACATACCCTAACCTGAATCGCATTATCCTGATAAAACTCTTAACGACCATAAGTAGCCTTCCACTTATTCCGTACGCTTGCATTGTCTGCCACATTGCTCCCGTCTTCTCAATCGCATGCCCTTTCTTAATTCATAAATGCGGTGAAAACTTGCTTCCCTTTATCTAAATATTGTTCACTTACATGCTTCAATGTCAATTGACACTTGGTTTACACATTCCCTATCCTTCCTAAAACCTTGTTCATCTGCAGTCCTGCCCTCCTTCTAGCCCTTAATTCTTTCATTAAAAACTCTTGTTAGAGTTTTAATGGTGTTTTCAAAAAGTTTATTCTCCTATTATTTTTTACACACACTTTTATCCCTTCTTCATTTATGCGAAGGTACTATGCATGCTCTCTGCCAATCGCTAAGTACCTTCCCCTCATTCATACATTTATTGAACAAATTCACCAACAATTCCAAAAGAACATTCCCACCTACTTTTAACATTTGTCTTTTTTTCATCAATCCCAGTTGTTTCACTCTTTATTCTTCCCACTGCATCTCTCACCTCCCCCACACTCATACCTGACACTTCCTCACTCCTAAAAGATGTCATACCTACCTGGACAATGCAGGAAGTCACTGCCTTCCCAAGACCTCCACTGCCCCATCTAATAACTACCCTCTTTTGTTTTTAACAGTTAAATCCATTCGTTCCCTAGGCTTACTCAGTTAATCTCACTCAGATTTTTTTTCCTATTTTCAGGAAAATATGTCGAGAAAATCTCATCCACTCTCTCATTTGCTCTCCTTCTGATATGATGTCAATGGTTTGCACTGAAGAAGCTACTGGTTTTTGATATATTTCCACAATAAAGACTCGCCAATGTTGCACAAGTGTCTTATTTTCAGTTCTCCTTTTACACTTCCTCACCACTCTCTTAACCTCTCTTTTACTCGTCATATATTCCACTTAAAGGCTAACTTATACTTCCTTATACTCCTTTACCTTGCCTTTCCACCAGTTGATCTTCCCTTCTGCCCCCACCTTCCTAGATCCACAAATTTCTGTTGCGCGCTCTAGCACTGCATTCTTAAATCTACTTCATACCTATTCAACTTTTTTATTACTTGTGCTCTCACTATCCCATCTTAATTGCATCAGTTCCTTATTTCTTACTTACCATAACTTAGTTTTCCTTATACTATTTATAAACTTTTATTTTTCTCTCTTTTCCTTGTGCCCGATCTACCTCTTACTGCCATAGTAGCTACAACTAAATAATGATCTGATTTATCTGTTTCCCCTCGAAAAACATGAACATTTAGAAGTCTACCATTGAACCTTTTATTTACTAATAGTCCTGCAAAATGGTGTCATTATGCACTATATCTTACCTCGTGTTCTCATTCATCCTATTTTTTTTTAAATACATATTACCATCCCTATTTCTATACAAAGTTCAATTATTTTCTCCATTAGAATTTACTCTTGGTTATCCAAACTTATCTACTATGCCTTCTACAACAGTTTCTCCCACTGTAGCATTTAGATCCCCCACAACAATTATGTTCTCACTAGGTTCGAAACTATTTAAACACTTGTTTAAATCTCCCAAAAGCTCTCCGGGTGCATAAACACTTAATATAACCCTCTTTTTGCATCTTACCCTTATTTTAATCCACATAATCATTGAATTTATGCACTTATATTCCCTCTTTTCCTTTCATAACTTATTCAAATTTACCACTACTCTTTAGCTCTGATTCTAATGGATACACCTGACGTACTCCCAGTTATTTTTCCGCACTAAAAATTTGCACCTGTTTTGTTTTGCTTATAGCTAGAACATCCAGCTTCTTTACATTCATAACATCAACAATCATCTATGTGTCACATTAGTTGCCCTTTTATCTAACACATCTACTGTAATGCTTAGGAATATTTATAACGAAGACGAATGTCCGCAAACGTAATTCTATGTTTGTAACAACAATAAGGTATTTACCTCCACACAGACACACACAAGATCGACGAATATTTAAACATCCCAACTTTAAAATTATGTAATTAATTTTAGTAATTAAAAGAGAGAAGGGGGTTACCAGCCCCTTTCTCAGGGCATTTTCGTCGCTATTTGTGATAAGTGTGGCTTATGGAGGAAGGATTCTTCACCTCCCAATGGAGATGAAAGAAAATAATATTAGTGCAAGAACTATTAAGTAAATCAAAAACTCAGATGGGCGTGCATACTCATACATGTACATGCATGTGTAGTATGACTTGACTGTAAGTAGAAGCAGGAAGATGTACCTGTCGTCTTGCTTGTTGATGAGACAGATACCAGTAATCCTACCATCGTGTAAAACAATTACAGACTTTCGTTTCGCACTCATTTGGCAGAACGGTAGTATCACCCTGGGTAGCTGCTGTCTATCAACCTAATACCATTTAATATTTATATAAATTGTTATTAAGATAATTTGTAAGTTGTTATTGTTAAAATAATTATATAAATTATAGTTTATAATTTCGGCCGGTTCTCATCGAGGTAGTGACTGAAGGAAGACAACACTTTTATCATTATATCAGAGGACACACTTGCCCCATATCAGAAGAATGGAAAAATAAATAAATAAATTTTGAAGATCGAATAATAATAGATATCGAAAAAAAATAATATTTAACTAAGTATATTGAAATAAGCCGTCTGAAGGTTTAAGGCGTGTTATGAAGTAGAACATATTCTAGCAAGGATGTCTGCGTCCAGGTTTGAAGATAAGATGTTCTTATTCCTTGGGTCGACTGAGGTATTTGTGATCTGCTATAGTTAGAGAATCTCCTGTCTTGGCAGAGTGGCAGCAGCAGCACACTTCAGACGTGAATGAGAGAGGAGGAATCGACTATTTTCCACTAAGTCCAGTCGCTGTGGCCTTAGCTCCCAATTTATCAGTAGTCTGCTGCAGGGAGACCACGCCGACAGCTAGAGCTAGCAATAGCAAAAAAAAAAATTGGTTACGAAATGGTTAACACAGTATAACTTTAAAGAAAGACAAGGGTTGTAATTGCACTTAAATGTCATTACTTGTAACCAGGTTAAACCATGTTCCTGATAGATCACCTTACCTGATTAGAAGAAGAGTGGAAGTGAAGTGATTACCACATCTCCAGACAAAACCAGGTAACGTTAATAATATCAGGATTAGTAATTAAAACCTCAGACCCGGAGAAATTTGCGTGTTTACCGTGGCCCACTAGATGGCAATGCGGGCGGCGACTAGCTGTTGCAGTCTCTCGGAATCTGAAACACCTTAATCCCTAATTTGCAGGCTAGATGTGGAAGGATATCGTAATTAAAATGACCCTCTGAACTGTAACCTCCACATCCCACCTCCGGGGAGTATGCACTATACTTCCCACCGTCAGACTCTAAGTTTGACTAACTGGTTTCCCAGAATCCATTCATAAATGTTACGTTGCTCTCAATATATCACGCTCACAGAAAGCCAGTTGGATACTGAGGACCCCCTACCACTCGAAATATCTTACCCCATCCCTCGATTTCTTCTTGGGACAACCCCTACTACTACTATTCATCCCGGATTTATATACTTTCTTGGTCATCCTATCCGCTCCACTCTCTCTAAATGACCAAACCGTGGCAACAACTTCACCTCAGTCCTCAGAATTATATCTTTCATAACACCAGACCGTCGTCTAATGTCTATGCCTCATCATGTCTGCATAATATTTTCCACATAATGATCTTAAACATGACTTTTTAACTGCCTCCATGATTATTTTTATTATTTTTCTTGTTATATTTATTGTTATTATTCATGCAGAAGCCTGAGTATATATTTCACTAGAATAACATGAACGTAGAAAGCATGACTACAGAGAAACATGACATGTGAACAGACTGATGTTTGAGTAGCCAGGCTTAGGTTAGGTTACATTACCTCTGGCAGTTTGGCTGAAACACTGATGATGATCAAGCTAAATACAAAGTATGAGGTCACACCTGGTCGCTTTCTTGAACACTATGTGCTTCATTGTCCACTTATTTAGGAATATAGAGATAGTATAATAACTTATGAGATATGCTAAGGTATCTTATGGATGAAAAGAAAATACCAGACACATTAAGTAACATGTAAAACAATTATTGATATAGAGCCAGAAGTACTCCTGGTAACACTTTTGAGGGCCTAATTTCTAGGTCTTCTTCTTCTTCTTCTTCTTCTTCTTCTTCTTCTTCTTCTTCTTCTTCTTCTTCTTCTTCTTCTTCTTCTTCTTCTTCTTCTTCTTCTTCTTCTTCTTCTTCTTCTTCTTCTTCTTCTTCTTCTTCTTCTTCTTCTTCTTCTTCTTCTTCTTCTTCTTCTTCTTCTTCTTCTTCTTCTTCTTCTTCTTCTTCTTCTTCTTCTTCTTCTTCTTCTTCTTCTTCTTCTTCTTCTTCTTCTTCTTCTTCTTCTTCTTCTTCTTCTTCTTCTTCTTCTTCTTCTTCTTCTTCTTCTTCTTCTTCTTCTTCTTCTTCTGCTTTTTATTATTATTATTAATATTATTATTTTATGGAAACGCTAAATTCGTGTGGGTCATAAAGGGCCTGGTATATAATATAATCTGGTTTGATTCATGGAAGGCAGCTCCAGCCCTTGGCTCAAGAGCCCTTCACCAGCATCAAGGCACCCTTTTTCAGACTATTTTATGCTGGAAAAGTATGATCTGTAAACCCGGCAACTGAGATCTTACTTCCAGGAGTAATCTCTACGGATAAACTAATCACGATCTGGTTTGTGCTTCCTCTCTCTCTCTCTCTCTCTCTCTCTCTCTCTCTCTCTCTCTCTCTCTCTCTCTTCAATCTCCTCGCTCTCTCTCTCTCTCTCGCTCTCTCTGTTTACACAAGTGTTTTTACAGGGTTTAGGTTAAGAGTTTCTACGTTTGTTTACAAGTTAAAAGCTGTTACCTACCGCAGCTCATTTGAAAGCCTTTTTGTAATGAGACATACTAATAGGAAATAGGATGAAGTTGGAGCCATCTGTTGGCCAGCGATTTTATTTGGTCACCTGACTGTAGTTCATCGATGTCATTATGTTGTATGAATGTTCCAGTCTCGAGTTAATTTATGAATGAATGATCTCAGAAGAAGTAATGTTCTTGAGAAGCGTACATCCAGAGTATAGTTGCGGTTTGCTGCCCGTCTTGGTGTATAGAAGCCGCCTTCTCACTGTCGGAGAAGTGGAACCAAGTGTGGTAACTTGAAAACATTGGCCACCCACATTCCTCCGGTGTTGGCTCTGCTGAAATGACGGATCTGTTCCTGCTGGGTTCAAGCGAGAGATAAGTCATGTTTCTCTGATCTCTGTTCTGTCAAGTCATAGATGAGACAGGGTGGGGGCAGGCAATCTGAAAAAGTGGAGCATACCTAAGTTTTGAGTGCACTTGTGCCTTGTACAGTCTTGGAGCCTCTACTGTCGAGCAGATAACAGATACTTCAAAGTGCTGTTAGCTTCTTAGCTTCCTTGCTTCAAAGATTTACTACGTGGCTCTTCACAGTTTTCAATCAAATTCCACCCCTAGAATATCAACCTTATCTCCGGGTTCCAACAGTTTCCCAGTCATTTCCAACACTGCTCCAGTATTGCCATCATGGTGCCTAGATACCATCATTTGTGTTTTTTTACAGTCTAATATAGCTGTAAGCTAGTGTCTGATGGCATTTCCTCTCTTCGATAAGTAAATGCCAGAGTACAGTCGTTTGCATATGAATCGAATTCTGGGATGAGTGAAGGTCATTAGACATTCCATGACAATAATCCATTGAAATATTTATATATTCTTAGTGATCAACTTTGAATGTAATCGCCAAGGAGGCATAGTGCACCGCAGGGACTTCTCGTGCTTGCAGTTTTGCCAAGAGTGCCTGGTGTCATAATCGGTCGAAAGCGCCAGTAATAACCATGTCTACTATGCAGTTGATCTTGGATTCATCCAGTGATTGGCCACTTAGTGGAGAGGTTTAACAGTAGATCAGCAGCAGAGTGACCTTTTCTGAAGCCAAATTGACGGTGTTACAAAAAGAAGCAAGTGGTAGTCAAAAAACGCTGTGAAATTGTCCCAAGAAATTTACCGGTGACTGACAAGAGTCTCACTGGTCTGAAATTGTTGATATCTGCTCTGCTTTTCTTTTTTGTGAGCAGGGACTACATTTGCCTTCCACCTAGAAGGCCATTTACACTGCTAGGCAGTGCTGATTGATGCGAGTTAGATGTGATGCTAGCTGATCTACACACCTACTCAGCAATCTTGAGTTCACCTTATCTGCACATAACCTTTTTCTTAGTCTAGGAATTTGAGGAGGAAATATACCTCATCCTGCTCTATTGCCACTCATGACATTTTTGACCACTCATTCTCTCTCTCTCTCTCTCTCTCTCTCTCTCTCTCTCTCTCTCTCTCTCTCTCTCTCTCTCTCTCTTTCTCTCTCTCTCATTTGAAAGTGTGAATTACTATTAATATTAGGAAAGAGCTGAACCCGTAACAGTCATCTAGCGCCTTCAAATTCTTAGGAGTAGGTCGATTCATTTTCTTCCTACTGACCACTGTAAGGCTAAAATCCCTGTGATTCCTTTGTGCTTTTAACTTCTATCTGTGACATTGTGTACCTGAGACCCGGCTCTCAAACTTGTCCACCCTGTTAATTCCTCTGAGCATTTTGTTCATCGCCATCATGTCAGTTCTAGTTCTTCTGTCCTCTAATGTTGTCAGGTTTAGATACTCTAGTCTTTCATCATAGGTCATACTTCTCAGCTCTTGCACTATTTTCGTTGCAAACCTCTGCTTTTTTACCAGCTTCTTTAAGTGCTTGACCAGATGCGGGTTCTACATAGGCCTTCTTGTAGTATGCAGTGCCAAGCAGTGTTTTTCAATCACGGTGCCGCGACACCCTGGTGTGTCACTCATAGTGCTCAGGGGTGCCGCAAGATCGTTAGTAATTTTGCCCTAGCTTCGTCGTCTTAATTAATATTACACCATTTTTTGACTAATATTTGTTGCATAGTAACTACTTGAGAATTATTGTTAAATATTTTTCGAACTGATGTTATTAAAGGATAAATGATAAACTAAATTAGTATAATAATAAATACATGATTAATATTAAGTCAAAGGGCATTATAATGAGAAAGTAAATTCATATAATAGTCATCGTTTGTTTTTGGTTTACGATCATCTGGTAAATCTCATGAAATTTTCCACATCTTATCTGTGAGAGTTTGGATTTTCTTTGCTCACAAACATAAGAACTAACAAGACAGAAAGACTACAATCGGTCGAGTAAAAAATGAGAGAATATCTGTAAAATATTCCAACTAATATCAAAAGGATCTGCCCGTCACACCAATCCCAAATATATCACTAAAAAAGTTCCAAAAGACAAGTCAGTTTGTTTTTCTTCATTTTATTGGTACCTAGAATGCTTGATTATTACCTGCACTAAAGGAACTGTATGTTTTATATTTCGTATTATTGTTATATATCATATTATTGCTATTTAAGACTAAGTACTCCTGGGAAGAGGTTCTAATAGGAAATTAACTAGAAATACCACGGAATAAGATATGCAACTTGAGGCTGCCATCACTGAAAAAGGGTTGAAAACCACTATATGCTGTGTATAGGGTCTTGAATGCCTCCATGTTGGTGTTCCTGAGAACTACTAATATATTTACCAATCACGAGTTTGCTGCTGTGGTTATTCGGTTGATGGGTTCATCAGGCAGATTGCGGGGAACTAAGATCGCTCTGAGGTCCGAGGTCCTAGCCCAGGGAGGTTTGCAGTCTTTTTTCCCATGAGCTTGTGCACTGTTTCCGGATGTTTTTGCCCTTCTCCGATTTGCTGGGGGTTAAATTCCAATCGCCACTTGTCAAACCAATCATGCAACTTATCCAATTTATTTACCACATCAGTTTCACATCATTTGCGAAAAAGGGATACTTCTGACTGAATTCCTCACATGTAGTTACATATACAATAAATATTGTAGGTCCAAGTACTAACCTTTGTGGAATCTCAGTCGTCAAACTCGCCCATTCGGACACGTTCTTCCTGAGAGCACTCGTTTATTTCTTCGCGTTAATTAAATAAGCCTTGATCCACGAAATTCGTGCCATCTGCTCTAGCTTTTATGCCGGTAACTTGTAGGGTACTATATGGTACGCCTTCTTGTTGTCCAAAAAAAATGCAGTCCACTCATCTTTTTCTATCCTGCCTAAATTCGTTACCATATCATAAAACTTTTGCAGGTTTTGTGAGACAGGATTTACCATCTCGAAAACTCTGTTGGTTATTATTTGTGAATCTACCACTTTTCAGGTGCTCTACTACTCTTCTCTTGATCTTCTCTATAACCTTACGTAATATAAATAAATGGTACGGTGATAAATAGTATGGTGATACATAGAAGATACTTCGCCACTCGTGGCGAAGTATCTTCCACACTTACATACTATGCATATTAATAACAAAAAAAGGCACAATACCGTGACTGGAACAATACACACACAACCCGCACATATAAAAGGAGAGGAGCTTACGACGACGTTTCGGTCCGACTTGGACCATTTACAAAGTCACACTAACACGAAGGACAGGTGGAAGGGGTATTTATAGGCAGGCAGACAGGGAAGGGCACAAGAAAGTGGTCGGAGAAACTGGCCGATCTCTTTCTGACAGACTTAGGGAGCACAAAAATAGTGTTAGGCTTGCCGACACTAATAATACTCTTTTCTGTCATGTCAGAGATCACAGTCATCCTATTGATTGGTCTTCTGCTAAAACTGTCTACCCTACGTCTAACTTTCACAGTCGCCGTCTGGTTGAATCCTCCCTTATACACAACTTTCCCTGTATGAATCTTAGCCCTGGCTTTGTCTCTGTAGATGCTTTCCTCTCCCATTACATTGTTAAATGCTCCAAACTTCAGAACACCCGTGACTTAACCTGATTCCTTCCCCTTCTTTCTCTCCCCCCTTCTCCTTTCTCCTCTGGGTTCTCTTTCTTTTCTTTTATTTTGCCTTGTATTTGTCCTCTATTTTATTTTAATTTCTCCGTACTGTGTTCTAGTTCTTACCCTTGCGGGCCGCCAGCGTCTTTGCACTGCTCCTTTCCTAGTTTATGACTGACTCCACTACCACTACCACTACCACTATCACTACTACCTCCATTACCCCTCCACCACTTTCTTGTGCCCTCCCCTGTCTGCCTGCCTATAAATACCCCTTCCACCTGTCCTTCGTGTTAGTGTGACTTTGTAAATGGTCCAAGTCGGACCGAAACGTCGTCGTAAGCTCCTCTCCTTTTATATGTGCGGGTTGTGTGTGTATGCATATTAGTGACAACGTGTACTCCCCTACATGTGGTTGCAGGGGTCAAGCCACTCCTCCTAGCCCCGCCTCTTTCCTGGCGTGTGTGTGTGTGTGTGTGTGTGTGTGTGTGTGTACTCACCTATTTACTCACCTATTTGTGGTTGCAGGCGTCGAGTCATAGCTCCTGGCCCCGCCTCTTCACTGATTGCTACTAGGTCCTCTCTCTCCCTGCTCCATGAGCTTTATCAAACCTCGTCTTAAAACTATGTATGGTTCCTGCCTCCACTACGTCGCTTTCTAGGCTATTCCACTTGCTGACAACTCTATGACTGAAGAAATACTTCCTAACATCCCTTTGACTCATAGGAGTCTTCAACTTCCAATTGTGACCCCTTGTTTCTGTGTCCCCTCTCTGGAACATCTTGTCTCTGTCCACCTTATCTATTCCTCGCAGTATTTTATTTGTCGTTATCATGTCTTCCCTAACCCTCCTGTCCTCTAGTGTCAACAGGCCGATTTCCCTTAACCTTTCTTAGTAGGACAATCCCCTTAGCTCTGGGACTAGTCTTGTTGCAAACCTTTGCACTTTCTCTAATTTCTTGACGTGCTTGACCAGGTGTGGGTTCCAAACTGGTGCTGCATACTCCAGTATGGGCCTGACGTATATGGTGTACAGAGTCTTGAATGATTCCTTAGTGAGGTATTGGAACGCTATTCTTAGGTTTGCCAACCGCCCGTATGCTGCAGCAGTTATCTGATTGATGTGTGCCTCAGGAGATGTGCTCGGTATTATACTCACCCCAAGATCTTTTTCCTTGAGTGAGGTTTGCAGTCTTTGGCCACCTAGACTATACTCTGTCTGTGGTCTTCTTTACCATTCCCCGATCTTCATGACTTTACATTTGGCAGGGTTAAATTCAAGGAGCCAGTTACTGGACCAGGCTTGTAGCCTGTCAAGGTCTGTTTGTAGTCATGCCTGATCCTCGACTGATTTAATTCTTCTCATTAACTTCACATCATCTGCAAACAGGGACACTTCTGAGTCTATCCCTTCCGTTATGTCATTCACATATACCAAAAACAGTTCAGGTCCTAGGACTGACCCTTGTGGAACCCCACTCCTCACAGGTGCCCATTCTGACACCTCGTCACGTACCATGACTCTTTGTTGCCTCCCTGTCAGATATTCTCTGATCCATTGCAGTGACTTTCCTGTTACGTGTGCCTGATCCACTAGTTTTTGCATTAACCTCTTGTGAGGAACTGTGTCGAACGCCTCCTTGCAGTCCAAGAAAATGTGTGTGTGAGTGTGTGTGTGTGTGTGTGTGTGTGTGTGTGTGTGTGTGTGTGTGTGTGTGTGTGTGTATGTGTGTGTGGTGTATCTTTCTCTGTTAACCTATTGACTCGTGTTTTAGAGAACCCGGTTAAGTGTCCGGGTCATAGACTGAGGGCAAGGGGGCTCAGGCCAGAGCTCTTGCATCTGGCCAACTTTGCGATGGGCGATCAAATATCCAGGTGATGTTACGCCGCTGCAGAAATATATGTACTATGCATTTTCAGAATCGCGAATTGGTGACGCTGCACCTCAATGTGGAGTACACGAGCAACATGAAAGTATTATTAAGAGTCGTAAGTTCGCTGTAAACTCGCTATTATCCCGTCGATTTATCGAGAGTTACGATGTGTACTGATCCAATAAACACTGTGCTCTGAGGGAGAGACTAACACGCGATCACAGACCTACGTTACATATGCGTGTGTGTGTGTGTGTGTGTGTGTGCGCACGCGCGCGCGCTCGTGTGTACATGCGTGTGTGTGTGTGTGTGCATGCTTGTGTGTGCGTGAGTGCGTGTGCGTGCGTGCGTACATAAGTTGCTACTTACCTATATGTTATTGCAGAGCTGTAGTTTCAACTATTGGCTCTGCCTAACTCTCCCTCTCTCTCTCCCTCTCTATCCCTCTCTCTTTTTACTCATCGTTCTCTTTTTACTCAGGGTTGAGTACTTCTAACTTTATATACAATCTAAAGCTGTTACCTATTTCAGCTCATTTGAAAGCCTTTTTTTTTTGTTAAAAGATGTACAAATAATGAATAGAATGAAGCTGGAGCCATCTGTGGGTCAACGATTTTCCTTGGTCAACTGACTATATTTCGTTGATGTCATTATGCTGTACGAACATGTTCCAGACACGAGTAATCCTAGGAATAGATGATCTCAGATGAAGCGATGTTCTGGAGAAGGGTACAGTCAGACTATAGCTGATGTTTGCTGCCCGTCTTGGTGTGTAGAGCCTCAGTTCTCGTTACACTCAGAGTAAAACCAAGTGTGGTATCTTGATACTGTTGGCCTTGTACATAGCAGAAAAGCCACCCACATCCCTCCTATGTTGAAGGCTCTGTTGTAATAACAGATCTGTCCAAGCGAGAGATGAGTTATCTTCCTCTGTTCTCTATTCTGAATGGTGGATGATGAAGGCAATCCAAGAAAGTAGAGCATACTCAAGGTGTGAGAGTACTTGTGCCTCATACCGAATCCTGCAATCTCTGCTGTCGAGCAGATGCGAGATACCTCGAAATGCTGTAATCTTCCTAGCGCTTTGTTTGCAAGATTTACAACGTGGTTCTTCGTCAGTTTGGAGTCAATTTTCACCCCAAGGATATCATCTTCATCCCCAGGTACCAACACTTTCCCATTCATTCTTACCACTGCTCCAGTATTACCATCATAGTGCCTAGAGACCATCATCATTTGTGTTGTATCAGGAGCCAATGTGACCTGCCATTGCTTTCTCCAGGCTGATATAGCTGAAAATTGGTAAATGTTGTAACTTAGAGCAGTTGGCATTTCCTCTCTTTGATAAGTAAATTCAAGAATACAGTCGTATTTCTCTCTCTCTCTCTCTCTTTCTCTCTCTCTCTCTCTCTCTTTCTCTCTCTCTCTCTCTCTCTCTCTCTCTCTCTCTCTCTCTCTCTCTCTCTCTCTTTCATTCATAAGATTCGGAATGAATCTATAGGCACCTGTGGGGCCCCAGCATTTATTTAGTGAACGAACTTCTGGTTCTTTGTGAAGAAGAGATGGGAGACAAGCGATAACTGGTCTTAAACGACTCAGTAAAACCTATCTAACTCAGCAGTCGGAGATGGCATGGAAGTAAGAAATCCCAGTGAAAGGTGCATACTTAAGCTTTTATCAAACTTTTGCTTCATATACTTTCCCCTGGCTCAGCTCATAAACAAACACAAGATGTGCCTTATCGATTTGAACTTGACAGCAGTAAATGGTTACCTGGATGTTAATTAAGTGTTGTACGTAGTGTCTGGGAGATGTGGGGTATAAATACCACATACAGGACTGGGTTTCGAAAAGTTCTTAGGTAAGATAACTTTTGTTTGTAAATTCAGCTTAGCTGTTAAGTGAATTATAAGCATTCCAGTATCTCAGGTGTGGAAGTGCATTCAAGAGAGATGAAAAAAACTTATAATCAGTTTGGTGCTACCGGATCTAGAGCAAACATATATTTTTAATATATATATATATATATATATATATATATATATATATATATATATATATATATATATATATATATATATATATAAGGTGACGAAAGATTGCATATCAGATTGGAGGGAGAGAGTATGGTGGACGTGAATGTATTCAGATATTTACATAGACGTGGACGTGTCAGTAGATGGGTCTGAGAAAGATGAAGTGAATCATAGAATTGATGAGGGAAAAAAGGTGTCTGTGGAAACATATCTTTGTCCATGGAAGCAAAGAGGGGAATGAATGAGAGTATACTTATACCAACGCTCTTCTATGGGTGTGAAACATGGGTGGTAAATGTTGCAACGAGGAGAAGGCTGGAGGCAGTGGAGATGTCATGTCTGAGAGCAATGTGTGGTGTGAATATAATGCAGAGAATTCGTAGTTTGGAAATTAGGAGGAGGTGCGGGATTACCAAAACTGTTATCCAGAAGACTAAGGAGGGGTTGTTGAGGTGGTTCGGACATGTAGAGAGGCTGGACAAAATAGAATGACTTCGAGAGTGTATAAATCTGTAATGGAGGAAAGGCAAGGTAGAGGAGGTTGGTCTAGTAAAAGTTGGAGGGAGGGGGTAAAGGAGGTTTTGTGTGCGAGGTGCTTGGACTTCCAGCAAGCATGAGTAAGCGTGTTAGATAGGAGAGAATGGAGACAAATGGTTTTTAGGATTTGACGTGCTGTTGGAGTGTGAGCAAGGTAACATTCATAAAGGGATTTAGGGAAACCGGTAGGTTGAACTTGAGTCCAGGAGATTGGAAGTACACTGTCCACTCTGAAGGAGGGGTGTTAATGTTGTAGTTTTATGACTGTAGTGTAAGCGCGCCTCTGGCAAGACAGTGATGGAGTGAAGGATGATTTTTTTCTTTTTCGTACCACCCTGTCTTGGTGGAGACGGCCGATGTGATATATATATATATATATATATATATATATATATATATATATATATATATATATATATATATATATATATATATATATATATATATGTATATATATATATATATATATATATATATATATATATATATATATATATATATATATATATATAGTATATATATATATATATATATATATATATATATATATATATATATATATATATATATATATATATATATATATATATATATATATATATATATATATATATATATATATATATATATATATATATATATATATATATATATATATATATATATATATATATATATATATATATATATATATATAAAATATATATATAAATATATATATAAATATATATATATATATATATATATATATATATATATATATAAACACTGATCTCTGGCCGTCGGAGACTCGAACCTACGAACCTCATGACAAGGTACGCAGTGCTTTACCGACCGTACCACACTGGTCCAATACCTTGGCATCCAGCTTTCGCTAGACGTTATTCCAAGGCAGCCAGCTTTCAGGCAGGAAGGCTTACAGCTTTTCATCTCATCCCCTGCATGCATCGACACAACTAGAGATTTTTACAATGCTAGGAATTCGCAAGAGCAGGCGAAATATTCACAAACACTGATCTCTGGCCGACGGAGACTCGAACCTACGAATCTCATGACAAGGTACGCAGTGCTTTACCGACCGTACCACACTGGTCCAATACCTTGGCATCCAGCTTTCGCTAGACGTCGGTAAAGCACTGCGTACCTTGTCATGAGGTTCGTAGGTTCGAGTCTCCGTCGGCCAGAGATCAGTGTTTGTGAATTTTCGCCTGCTCTTGCGAATTCCTAGCATGTAAAATCTCTAGTGTGTCGATCATGCAGGGATGAGATGAAAGCTGTAAGCCTTCCTGCCTGAAGCTGGCTGCCTTGGAATAACGTCTAGCGAAGCTGGATGCAGGTATTGGACCAGTGTGATACGGTCGGTAAAGCACTGCGTACCTTGTCATGAGGTTCGTAGGTTCGAGTCTCCGTCGGCCAGAGATCAGTGTTTGTGAATATAGGAAAATAAGCCTGTTGAGTACACCGGGTAATGTGTAATGTATGGTATAGTTATTACTGAAATAATTAAGAATACGACGGAAAGCAGGATCGCAGATGAACAAGATGGCTATAGGAAGTGTAGGGGTTGTGTAGACCAAGTGTTTACAGTGAAGAGGTTTAAAGAATAGTGAAGCTCAGGTTAGGGTATGTAGGACAGGGATATGTGAGGTCACAATGGTTATTCAGTATATGCATAGATTGGGTTGTAATAGAAATGAATAATCGGGTGTTAGGAAGAGGTGTGGGACTGAAAGTTAAGGAATCAGACACAAAGTGGGAGCTGTCACAGTTGCTTTTGCTGATGACGCTGTGCTTTAGGGAGAGTCTGAAGATAAGTTGCAGAGATTGGTGGACGAATCTGAAAGTGTGTATAAAAGAAAAAAAATTGATAGTGAACATATTAAAGAACAAGGTAATGAGAATAAAAAAAATAGGTAAGGAAAGATTGGATGTCAGATTGGAAAGAGAGAGTATGGAGGAAGTGAATGTGTTTAGATATTTGGGAGTTGACTTGTCAGCAGATGGGTCTATGAAATAAGAATTGAACCGCAGAATTGACGAGGGGGAAAAAAAGGTGAGGGGTGCACTGGGGAGTCTGTGGAGGGAAAGGACCTTATCATTGGTAGCAAAGAGGGGAATGTATGAGAGTGAAGGATGAATAGTGAATGTTGCCACAAGGAGAAGGCTGGAGGTAGTGGAGATGTGGTGTTTGAGTACAATGTGTAGTACGGGATTTCTAAAGATTTTCCTAATGGCTGAGGAAGGGTTGTTGAGGTTGGTAGGGCATTTAAAGAGGATGGGACAAAATATAATGACTTGGAGGGCGTATAAATCTGCAGTGGAAATTAGGGAGGGTAGGGGTCTTCCTAGGAAAGGTTGGAGTAAGGGGATAAAGGAGGTTTAGTGTGGGAGTGGTTTAGACTTCTAGCAAGCGTGCGTGAGTCTGTTAGATAGCAGCGAGTAGAGGCAAATGTTTTTTTATGAATTGACGTGCTGTTGGTGTGCGAACAGAGTAACATTTACGAATGGATTCAGAGAAAACAGTTAGCCAGACTTTGAGTTATGGAGGTAGGGAGTACAGTGCCTGCGCTCTGAAGGAGGGGTGGAGATATGTTGCAGATTTTAAACTGTAGTGTCGGCTCGCCTTTGGCAAGACATTAATGGAGTGAATGATGAAAGTGTTTCTTCTCTTTCGGGTCACTCTGCCTTGTGTATATTACAAACTCCTCTGAGTTATAACAATGATCTAACATACTTTGTTTCAATTATAATGGAATAGCCTGATTTAAAGAATATTTTTTGTATCTGAATATTCTGAATACCCTCTTCTATTTTAACAATTTCAGTATGTTTCTGAAGAATAATTCTCGTGAAATTATCAAAGGGGCGATCTTTTATGTCAAGAAGTCTATTTAGCAAAAGAGTTTGTCAAAATTTGTTCGTTCTTATTAAAAAAAATATTTTTTTAAACCATACGACGTGTCATTACGATTTCGTGAGTTATTCTTTTAATCAGGCTAATTTATTAGAATGGAATCAAAGCAGATAGATCATTATTATTAACTCAGATGGTCACCGAAAGATCATATAAACGAAACTTTGAGAAAACTCCTGTGCTAGATTGACAAAATATTAAATAACTTTCAAATAAATGGATAGAGAAATTCTTTGAGAAATGCTTTTCACTACATATGTAAAAAGGGAAAAAAATATATGCTTCATAAAGAAAGGCTTAAATTAGCACTGATGGTCTCATTGAGTAACAGGAGGGAAAAAATGTGAGGCAATAACCACATACTTATAAGGTCATAAAGGAATACTAATAAACAGATAAAGACTTTCTTTTACTCTTTCAACTGGGAGAAGGAAATATTAAAGTTGAAAAAAAAACTACAGCTGAAGAAATTTCGGAAAGTTTTTTTTAAAAGAACTGTGGAGCAAAGGTATGGACAAAAAGAGGAGTTATTAGTGCTGTAACCAATGGAAGTTTAAACAAATATATAACATAAATTAATATGTGAAGAAGAAATACTGAGTTTAGCTCACCTCCTGTAGCAGCAAATAGGCAGTTACTGATGCTGAATTATTGTTTTAATTATAGATATCTAATTTATCATAACTTCCAATCGGAACTTAGAAATATATAGATTAGGAATGGATATTTGCAGACAGTCTTTTTTAAATAGGGAAATACAAGTAAGGAATTACACATATTGAAACGCGCCAAATCGTTCCAAGATGCTGGAATGTGAGGTTACATACAGTATTTCCATTCTTATTTAATTTAATGACTTACCTGTGCTCTCATTCTCAAGGAAACCATGAACTATAAAGATCTTCGAATTCATATATATATATATATATATATATATATATATATATATATATATATATATATATTGGTAGATTTTAGAGTCTTTTGAAATATGTTTTGAATTCTTCACTTTCCATGAGATATTGCTTTGTTCTCACAAATGTTCAGAAGTCACGAGATTTGGAAGGAGCTAGCCGTGTGAACCACGCTGCTGGGCTCGCTGACATGCTCGGGTGTGTGAATGAGCGCAAGCGTGGGCGGGCTAAGGTGTGGGCCGGGCAACATGTTGGCGGGAACAGGTGTGGGCGGGTTCAGAAGTGGGTGGGAGTATATGTGGGCGGACCTGCCCAAGGCAGCGAACATTAACAGGTAAACACCAGTTAACAGACAGGATACAGCTGCCACAAGCACCCAACTGACACGGCTGACAGTTGCCGGCGAGGGCGTTCCTCTCATAGCGTTCAGGAAACACATTTACCTCAGCACAAGTCAGCGGCGCCGATATTATCATATTCATAGGTAATCGATAAGCCCATAAGGGTCATACAACACCTTTAGAGAGAGAGAGAGAGAGAGAGAGAGAGAGAGAGAGAGAGAGAGAGAGAGAACTTGATTTTATCCGAGAAAGGGAGGATAACTCCACTCCCTTGGATTAAGAAGCACCAACACAAAAACCAGTCTACAGAGGCGACGTCATGAAAGTCAGCAATTAGACAGTCTCATAAAATGTTCTTGAATAAATTTTCTTCACTTTCCCACCAAGTGGAGAGCCTTGGCTCTGGTGAGGAGCTCTTTATCCAAGGAATTATACTTATCTTCCCCTTTCTTGGATGGAACCTAAATGCCTCTCATCCCAATACGGGTTTAGTGCTTCCCCTCATTAAAATAACCAATAAATAGCACATTTTAACGCTGCCTACGACGTCTAACAGTCTTCTGCCTTAATTCAACTATCTATGAGTTTGATAAAAATAATATATCTAAAACTAGGTTTCACCAAATGAGCGTTTAACTGTTTTTGTATCGTTACTCTCATATAAAACTATGCCAGAGTATACTCCCAGGACGTTACTCCAAGCAATACAATATTTTTCTTATCCAAACAACATTTCGGTCTGTGTAAAGCTTTCTCACAACTCTACTCAGAGTAAAGTTGTCTCAGTATACGTCTGTCTAGCAACTAGTGTCGTTGTCTTCATATTTATCGGCAAGACGTTATTTCATCCAACCTTGCTGAGGAGTTGAGCACTTTGTAACTTACCAGGAGTAGCCTTCTCTGGCCTGACTATAACTCATCTTGTTTTAATAAAGCTATAATCTGAAGGTCGGCAATTTACAGAAGCAGTGAAAGAAGCTCCAGAAGTTTTCTCTTTATTGAGACATAATTAAAGGTTAGATCACAGAAAATCATTTCCAATCCTATAATCGCTTGGTGCGTCCCATCCGCTAATATTACGTCAAACTTTGCCCAAGAGGAACACAAATTAAAGGTTGTTCAGGGTTAGAAGCAATGAATGATAGATTGAACAAGAGATTTAACGAGAGTTATAATGTGTGTAATCGATTCAGAAAGCTTGACTTCAACAGACACGATTATTATTACTGCAATTAGTGCAGTTTTGAATTCGATGTATATCACATGCAACCACATTCTTGCATGCGATTCAAGCCTACCTTAGGCATGGTAGGTTTCGTTCATTAATATGTGCACAATCTAGGTACTGAGTAGCCTAACCACCATAGATGTAGATTATCTGCTTCAGGGCGAGGGAAGGAGTGCACAGGTGAAGATCCTCACACGCCTCGAGCTGGTTTGCAGCCTTCCAGAATCTGTTTTCTGTACGGGTGTTCTACAGTTGTAGCAGCGAGAGTTCTCACCGTTTCTTTCCAAACATTCTTCATAATTTTATTAATTGGCTCCTACCCACTACCCAGTGTGTAAATAATAGCACATACGTTCCAGGGGTGGGAATATATGGCAACCCAAAGCTATTTACTGGTATATACTTCTCGTTAAAATGTGGTATCTAGAACGGCTAGGTACTGCAGGCTTGTTGAAATTACTTGCTCTAGTGATAGAAATGCTTACCTCACAGGCTCATACATCGCCTGGGGAGTGGAGATAAATCAAGTTTTATCAGACGAAGGGAAAGGAACCTTCAGTTTCTTAGATCAAGAGCCCTTCATCGGCATTAAGGCTTCCCTCTCCCTTCCCTTGAAGGTTTAAACAGTCGCGATACCAAGACTAAGAGGTGACTCAGTGTAAGTGTAAACATAGAGTTCAAAGGTCATGGCAAACTTGTTTCATAAAACTCGGTCAGTCCTGCCCAATCACACATGCTGTAATGCACAGCTGCTGATATGTATTTATTTAGTTAAATTAAACATTTAGTTTTCAGTCAGGTGGCAATTTACTCGACAACTAAAAGACAGCTATGTAATAAGTATATTCCAAAATTATATGGACAAACATTCACTCTCATATCTACTTTCACTGCGACTGCTGCCACGAGAGAGAGAGAGAGAGAGAGAGAGAGAGAGAGAGAGAGAGAGAGAGAGAGAGAGAGAGAGAGAGAGGGAGGGAGGGAGGAAGGAAGGGAGGGGGGGGAGAGCACTTTCAATTTCTCAGGTCTTCCTCAGATTTCTTCATTAACGACGCCAGAAGCACCATGGCTGTCACTCCATCAAGTTCACAACGTGAGTCTGAAACACCTCTTGACCTGATATGCTCCTCTCCAGCCGCCCCTGTGAGCCCTCCCTTGTTCCCTGTGTTTGAGGAAGCTCTGCTCATCCAGCGAAACAGACAAAAGAGGCAGATAGACAGACAGGCATGAATACATGAGACAGAAGAATAGGTAGTGTGTGTGAGAGTGTGCGTGAATGAGTGCGTGAGTGAATGAGTCAGTCAGTCAGTTTTGATTCCAAAATGTCTATGAAAAATCAAGTTGAAAATTTTGAAAGCAAAGACAGCTAAGAAGTTAAGAGAACTAAGGCACATCTCGTACTTATTTGACAGTAGAGGCTGCAGAACTCTGTAAGAGGCATAAGTACTCTGTCGTCTTGAGTACGCTCCATTTACTTGGCTTGCCTGTCCCATCTCCCTCCCTCCCATCTCATCTGTGACTTCTCGACAAAATACAGAACCCTGCAATGCGACTTATCTTTGATCCGGACACTCGCACCATCTAGGATTTTGGAAAACAAATTTAGATGCCATCGAGTGAGTCGTAAAACTCCAGGCCAGCCCGTAAACCACTGGGCCAGCTGGCTTACGCGCTGGCCTAGAGTTTTGCGATTCACTCGCCACGAGTTCAGTTCCCATTGCCGAAATGGGAACTGTTTGGAGGAAGTCTTCAGAGTGAAATGCACTCATAGCTAGGAGACGGGCAGTCTCCCTGTCTGATGTTACAGCCCTAAGCTTGTTGGAAAGCATCTTTTTAGATACATCAGATATCTTCCCATTCCATTACGGAAACTTACCCAGATCATCACACTATTCACCATTAAAACTACACCAGTTCATCACCCTAATGTATTACAACACGCAAACAATATATTCAGAAATAAGCACATAAATTAATTGGTGGTCTGGAGGATAAATATAGGACTGACTTCTCAAGACGACTGCCAGAGGCACATTACTTTTGTTACATTCAGTCGAACATCGTATCATCTGGACTCACCTGTCAGATGTACGAGAGTTTGTTTAATCCCAGTGATCAAAAAAAGTCCATATTTTTGGAGAATTAGTGAATTAACGAAGTTTCAACGCTTAGTCAACAAAAATAAAATTATTCAAATGATTTCGGTTTTACATATTTTTGATATATTATTAACTGTTAATGTCCATTACAAACCGAATAAGAAAGTGAAGTATGCCCGGGCTAATTAAAGGAAGTGAAGTATGCCCGGGCTTATTAAATGAAGTGAAGTATGCCCGAGCTTATTAAAGGAAGTGAAGTATGCCCGGGTTTTATTAAAGGAAATGAAGTATGCCCGGGCTTATTAAAGGAAGTGAAGTATGCCCGGGCTTATTAAAGGAAGTGAAGTATGCCCGGGCTTATTAAAGGAAGTGAAGTATGCCCGGGTTTATTAAATGAAGTGAAGTATGCCCTGAGCTTATTAAAGGAAGTGAAGTATGCCCGTTTTTTATTAAAGGAAATGAAGTATGCCCGGGCTTATTAAAGGAAGTGAAGTATGCCCGGGCTTATTAAAGGAAGTTAAGTATGATCGGGTTTATTAAAGGAAGTGAAGTATGCCCGGGTATATTAAAGGAAGTGAAGTATGCCCGGGCTTATTAAAGGAAGTGAAGCATGCCCAGGCTTATTAAAGGAAGTGAAGTATGCCCGGGCTTATTAAAGGAAGTGAAGTATGCCAGGGCTTATTAAAGAAAGTGAAGTCTGCCCGGGCTTATTAAAGGAAGTGAAGTATGCTCGGGCTTATTAAAGGAAGTGAAGTATGCCGGGCTTATTAAATGAAGTGAAGTATGCCCGGGCTTATTAAAGGAAGTGAAGTATGCCCGGGCTTATTAAAGGAAGTTAAGTATGCCCGGGCTTATAAAAGGAATTGAAGTATGCCCGGGTTTATTAAAGGAAGTGAAGTATGCCCGGGCTTATTAAAGGAAGTGAAGTATGCTCGGGCTTATTAAAGGAAGTGAAGTATGCCCGGACCTATTAAAAGAAGTGAAGTATGCCCGGGCTTATAAAGGAAGTGAATATGCCCGGGCTTATTAAAGTAAGTGCAGTATGCCCGGGCTTATTAAAGGAATTGAAGTATGCCCGGGTTTATTAAGGGAAGTGAAGTATGCCCGGGCTTATTAAAGGAAGTGAAATATGCCCGGGCTTATTAAAGGATGTGAAGTATGCCTGGGCTTATTAAAAGAAGTGAAGTATGCCCGGTCTTATTCCAGGAAGTGAAGTATGCCCGGGTTTAATAAAGGAAGTGAACTATGCCCGGGTTTATTGAAGGAAGTGAAGTATGCCCGGGCTTATTAAAGGAAGTGAAGTATGCCCAGGTTTATTAAATGAAGTGAAGTATGCCAGAGTTTATTAAAGGAAGTGAAGTATGCCTGGACTTATTAAAGGAAGTGAAGTATGTCAGGGCATACTAAAGGAAGTGAAGTATGCCCGGGCTTATTAAAGGAAGTGAAGTATGCTCGGGTTTATTAAAGGAAGTGAAGTATACCCGGGCTTATTAAAGGAAGTGAAGGATGCCCTGGCTTATTAAAGGAAGTGAAGTATGCCCTGGCTTATTAAAGGAAGTGAAGTATGCCCGGGCTTATTAAAGGAAGTGAAGTATGCCCGGGATTATTAAAAGAAGTGAAGTATGCCCGGGCTTGTTAGAGGAAGTGAAGTATGCTCGAGCTTATTAAAGGAAGTGAAGTATGCCCGGGCTTATTAAAGGAAGTGAAGTATGCCCAGGCTTATTAAAGGAAGTGAAGTATGCCCAGGCTTATTAAAGGAAGTGAAGTATGCCTGAGCTTATTAAAGGAAGTGAAGTATGCCCGCGCTTATTAAAGGAAGTGAAGTATGCCCGGGTTTATTAAAGGAAGTGAAGTATGCCCGGGCTTATTAAAGGAAGTGAAGTATGCTCGGGCTTATTAAAGGAAGTGAAGTATGCCCGGACCTATTAAAGGAAGTGAAGTATGCCCGGGCTTATAAAGGAAGTGAATATGCCCGGGCTTATTAAAGTAAGTGAAGTATGCCCGGGCTTATTAAAGGAAGTGAAGTATGCCCGGGTTTATTAAAGGAAGTGAAGTATGCCCGGGCTTATTAAAGGAAGTAAAATATGCCCAGGCTTATTAAAGGATGTGAAGTATGCCCGGGCTTATTAAAAGAAGTGAAGTATGCCCGGGCTTATTAAAAGAAGTGAGGTATGTCCGGGTTTATTAAAGGAAGTGAAGTAGGCCCGGGTTTATTGAAGGAAGTGAAGTATGCCCAGGTTTATTAAATGAAGTAAAGTATGCCCGAAATTATTAAAGGAAGTGAAGTATGCCTGGACTTATTAAAGGAAGTGAAGTATGTCAAGGCATACTAAAGGAAGTGAAGTATGCCAGGGCTTATTAAAGGAAGTGAAGTATGCCCGGGCTTATTAAAGGAAGTGAAGCATGCCCAGGCTTATTAAAGGAAGTGAAGTATGCCCGGGCTTATTAAAGGAAGTGAAGTATGCCCAGGTTTATTAAATGAAGTGAAGTATGCCCGAGTTTATTAAAGGAAGTGAAGTATGTCAGGGCATACTAAAGGAAGTGAAGTATGCCCAGGCTTATTAAAGGAAGTGAAGTATGCCCGGGCTTATTAAAGGAAGTGTAGTATGCCCGGGCTTATTAAAGGAAGTGAAGTATGCCATGACTTATTAAAGGAAGTGAAGTATGCCATAGCTTATTAAAGGAAGTGAAGTATGCCCGGGCTTATTAAAGGAAGTGAAGTATGCCCGGGATTTTTAAAGGAAGGTAAGTATGCCCGGGCTTGTTAAAGGAAGTGAAGTATGCTCCAGGTTATTAAAGGAAGTGATGTATGCCCGGGCTTATTAAAGGAAGTGAAGTATACCCAGGGTTATAAAGGATGTGAAGTATGCCCGGGCTTATTAAAGGAAGTGAAGTATGCCCAGGCTTATTAAAGGAAGTGAAGTATGCCCGGGTTTATTAAAGGAAGTGAAGTATGCCCGCGCTTGTTAAAGGAAGTGAAGTATGCCCGGGCTTATTAAAGGAAGTGAAGTATGCTCGGGCTTATTAAAGGAATTGCAGTATGCCCGGACTTATTAAAGGAAGGGAAGTACGCCCTGGCTTATAAAGGAAGTGAATATGCCCGGGCTTATTAAAGGAAGTGAAGTATGCTCGGGCTTATTAAAGGAAATGAAGCATGCCCGGGTTTATTAAAGGAAGTGAAGTTTGCCCGGGCTTAATAAAGGAAGTGAAGTATGCCCGGGCATATTAAAGTAAGTGAAGTATGCCCGGGCTTATTAAAGGATGTGAAGTATGCCCGGGCTTATTAAAGGATGTGAAGCATGCCCGGGTTTATTAAAGGAAGTGAATTATGCCCGGACTTATTAAAGGAAGTGAAGTATGCCCGGGCTTATTAAAGGAAGTGAAGTATGCCCGAGTTTATTAATGAAAGTGAAGTATTCCCGGGCATATTAAAGGAAGTGAAGTATGCCCGGGCATATTAAAGGAAGTGAAGTATGCCAGGGCTTATTAAAGGAAGTGAAGTATGCCCGGGCTTATTAAATGAATCAAAGTATACCCTGGCTTATTAAATTAAGTGAAGTATGCCCGGGCTTATTAAAGGAAGTGAAGTATGCCCGGGCTTCTTCTCGTTAACTATACTTGGGAGAGATAAACTATAAATCCGTTTAGGAATCAGCCTCACAAAACCTATGTAACCCACTTACATTATTTCTGATAAGACTTCTTTGATGACCAGTGTTATTGAATTTTACATGGAAGACGGGACAGCACGAGAAGAGATCTACTTCGGTTATTATAAATAGACCATCACAAATAGGTATGCAAATATGCACCCAGGCGCACGCTGGGTGAGGGTCTCCACACGCGGACTCATCATTGCAAAGTATTGCATCGTATTTTCTGTGATGTCCAGAAGATGACGAGACTTTTGATGGCGAGTCAGATGAATAAATGAGCATGTCAGTCACAATCATTATTCTTGCCACGGCTGCTCTTGAGTACATATATTAAGTATTACATCTGTTGATGTGTGTGTGTGTGTGTGTGTGCATATTCACATGTGCCTCAGTGTTCGTAGTAAGTAAACATCTTACTCTACACTTGACTCCTACAGCAGCTTACTAGTACCTACTTATTGATCTTTCATTCTTACATTTATTGACGTATATTTACATATGCATAAGCTATTTTTTATACCTCTCTGTGGCACAGCTCCGCGTGCACACTTCATCAGTGCCCTACGTATGCTCCTTCCCGATTTACAAACACACTGACCCTATCCACTCGGTTTCCTTTAGATCTTTCTTCCTCAAGTGTTGTGAGACATATTTCCTGAAGTCTGTGTTCGTGTATAATGCTCGCCGGCTCCTTAACCTGTCTGGTAAGTAACTCTGATGATTCTTCAGCATCTTTGTTCTTTTCTTGACGTTTGAGCTACCGCCTGTCGCTGTGTATTTGGATCGTCGTATCATTCCTGATCTACATCATCTTGAAAGCCTTTTGAAGGCTGATTTTAGTTTTTTTTTTTTTTTTTTTTGCCTTTGCGAATGGTGCTGATGTATTGCTTATGTTAGAGAATAGATTTGGGATAATGTCTCTCTAAGATTTTTTCTCCTGGAAAATCTTGCTTGCCCAACATGGTTACAATATTTTCGGTTTTCATTCCAACTCTTCATATTTTTTCACCATGACATTGTCTGGGATGATTTAAAATATACACCACATACAAGACCATTGTTATAAATTATATTGTCTCGTCCTCTTTTTTCACCCAATAAATTTGCATTGTTGATAAACTGCTACATGTATTACATAAGAGCAATGACTTCTGTTCAGATACAAATCACAGACACCTGATTCCTCCCCGCCTTCGATAGAACAATAAAAATTAAGACACATGTGCAACATCTGGATATCTTTATTGTAGACGTTTCGCCATCCAAGTGACTTTATCAATACATATTCTAGGACATAATTTGAAGACAGATGTTGCACATGTGTCTTAATGTTCATCTTGTCGGTATTGTATACCATTCTTGTACAACTTGTCAGACACTGCAACATCATGGAATCTTGATTCAGAGGACCTGTACATAACCTTCTTCACGGTTACTACAACTACTACTACTACAACTGACCCATTCCTTTGGGTATGATCTACTTCCACTGGGGAATCCCGCCTACCAGTGACTATGCCCTCGTCTGCCACCGTCCCTTTCCACCTGACGTTAGTATATAAGCGATAGCCTTCTTGCCTCTGCTCAAGAATTTTCTCGACTACAGTGTTCTTCACACCAGCTTTACGGCTGAGGGACTGATTACCTCAGCTTATGTATATAGTTCTACTGTTTTCAAATTATGTCTTAGAATTTGTATTAATAAAGCCATTGGATGGCGAAACGTCTACAAGATACCCAAATGTTGCACATGTGTCTTAATTTTCATCTTGTCTATATTGTACACCATTCTTGTACAAAATATTTTTTTAATTAGGTTTTGCCTTTCACTTAGAAATTTGAGTTTGTTTGACCTATTGTTTGTTACCGCCTTTCTTATTTTTTTTTTCAACAAGTCGGCCGTCTCCCACCGAGGCAGGGTGACCCAAAAACGAAAGAAAATCCCCAAAAAGAAAATACTTTCATCATCATTCAACACTTTCACCACATTCATACATAATCACTGTCTTTGCAGAGGCTCTCAGATACGACAGCTGAAAATAGGCCCTCCCAGCTGTCACTATCCCAGACCCCTCCTTTAAAGTGCAGGGATTGTACTTCCCATTTCCAGGACTCAAGTCCAACTAAATTAAATGGTTTCCCTGAATCCCTTCACACAATGTTACCCTGCTCACACTCAACAGATCGGCATGTCCCAAAAACCATTCGTCTCCATTCACTCCTATCTAACACGCTCACACATGCTTGCTGGAAGTCCAAGCCCCTCGCCCACAAAACCTCCTTTACCCCCTCCCTCCAACCTTTTCTAGGACGACACCTACCCCGCCTTCCTTCCCCTACAGATTTATACGCTCTCCAAGTAATTCTACTTTGATCCATTCTCTCTAAATGACCAAACCACCTCAACAACCCCTTTTCAGCCCTCTGACAAATACTTTTAGTAACTCCACACCTTCTCCTAATTTCCACATTCCGAATTTTCTGCATAATATTTACACCACACATTGCCCTTAGACAGGACATCTCCATTGCCTCCAGCCTCCTCCTCGCTGCAGCATTTGCAACCCATGCTTTACACCCATATAAGAGTGTTGGTACAACTATACTTTCATACATTCCCTTCATTGCCTCCATGGATAACGTTTTTTGTCTCCACAGATACCTCAACGCACCACTCACCTTTTTTCCTTCATCAATTCTATGGTTAACCTCATCCTTCATAAACCCATCCGCTGACACGTCAACTCCCAAATATCTTAAAACATTTACTTCTTCCATACTCCCTCTCTCCAATGTGATATCCAATTTTTCTTTATTTAAATCGTTTGATACCCTCATCACCTTACACTTATCTATGTTCACTTTCAACTTTCTACCTTTACACACTCTCCCAAACTCGTCCACTAACCTTTGCAACTTTTCTTTAGAATCTCCCATAAGCACAGTATCATCAGCAAAAAGTAACTGTGTCAACTCCCATTTTACATTTAATTCCCCATAATTTAATCCCACCCCTCTCCCCAACATCCTAGCATTTACTTCTTTTACAACCCCATCTATAAATATATTAAACAACCATGGTCACATTACACATCCCTGTCTAAGACCTACTTTTTCCGGGAAGTAATCTCCCTCTCTCCTACACACCCTAACCTGAGCCTCATTATCCTTATAAAAACTCTTTACAGCCTTCAGTAACTTACTACCTATTCCATACACTTGCAACATTTGCCACATTGCTCCCCTATCCACTCTATCATATGCCTTTTCTAAATCCATAAATGCAATGAAAACATCTCTACCTTTATCTAAATACTGTTCACATATATGCTTCACTGTAAACACTTGATCTACACATCCCCTACCCACTCTAAAGCCTCCTTGCTCATCTGCAATCCTACTCTCTGTCTTACCTCTAATTCTTTCAATAATAACCCTGCCATACACTTTACCTGGTATACTCAGTAAACTTATTCCCCTATAATTTTTACACTTTCTTTTATCCCCCTTCCCTTTATATAAAGGAATTATACATGCTCTCTGCCAATCCTTAGGTACCTTCCCCTCTTTCATACATTTATTAAACAAAAATACCAACCACTCCAGCACTATATCCTCCCCTGCTTTTAACATTTCTGGCATGATCCCGTCAGTTCCAACTGCTTTACCCCCTTTCATTCTACGTAATGCCTCATGCACCTCCCCCACACTCACATCCTGCTCTTCTTCACTCCTAAACGATGTTGTACCTCCCTGGCCAGTACATGAAATAACCGCCTCCCTTTTTTCATCGACATTTAAAAATTCCTCAAAATATTCCCGTTATCTACCCAATACCTCCAGCTCCCCATCTACTAACTCTTCTACTCTGTTTTTAACTGACAAACCCATTCGTTCCCTAGGCTTTCTTACCTTGTTTATCTCACTCCAAAATTTTTCTTGTTTTCAGCAAAATTTCTTGACAGAGCCTCCTCCATTCTTTCATCCGCTCTTCTTTTGTACTCTCTCACCACTCTCTTCACCTTTCGTTTACCCTTAATATACTCTGCTTTTCTATTAACACTTCTGTTTTGTAAAAACCTCTCATAAGCTACCTTTTTCTCTTTTATCACACCCTTTACTTCTTCATTCACTTCTCTTTCCTCCTGCACCCACCCTCCTATAGCCACAAACTTCTGCCCCAACATTCTAATACTGCATTTTTAAAACTATCCCAACTCTCTTCAACCCCCCCTTCCCCACTACTCATACTTGCACTAGCCCACCTTTCTGCCAATAGTTGCTTTTATCTCACCCTAACTTCCTCCTCCCATAGTTTATACACTTTTACCTCTCTCTTACTTGCTGTTGCCATTTTCTTTTTGTCCCATCTACCTTTTACTCTAACTGTAGCTACAACCAAATAATGATCAGAGATATCCGTTGCCCCTCTATAAACACGTACATCCTGAAGCCTACCCGTCAACCTTTTATCCACCAATACATAATCCAACAAACTACTTTCCTTACGTGCTATATCATACCTTGTATATTTATTTATCCTCTTTTTCATAAAATATGTATTACTTATTACCAAACCTCTTTCTACACATAGCTCAATTAATGGTTCCCCATTTACATTTACTCCTGGCACCCCAAATTTACCTACTACTCCCTCCACAACATTTTTACCCACTTTAGCATTAAGATTCCCAACCACAATTACTCTCTCACTTGGTTCAAAACTCCCCACACACTCACTCAACATTTCCCAAAATCTCTCTCTCTCCTCTACACTTCTCTCTTCTCCAGGTGCATAAACACCTACTATAACCCACTTTTCACATCCAACCTTTATTTTACTCCACATAATCCTTGAATTTATACATTTATATTCCCTCTTTACCTGGCATAACTGATTATTCAACGTTATTGCCACTCCTTCTTTAGCTCTAACTCTATTTGAAACCCCTGACCTAATCCCATTTATTTCTCCCCACTGAAATTCTCCTACCCCCTTCAGCTTTGTCTCACTTAAAGCCAGGACATCTAGCTTCTTTTCATTCATGACATCTACAATCATCTCTTTCTTATCATTCGCACAACATCCACGCACATTCAAACATCCCACTTTGACGGTTTTCTTCTTTTTCTTTTTAGTAAGCTATACAGGAAAAGGGGTTACTAGCCCATTGTTCCCGGCATTTTAGTTGACTTTTACAACACACATGGCTTACGGAGGAAAGATTCTTATTCCACTTCCCCATGGATATGAAAGGAAAAGCAATAAGTATTGTGTGGGTATTGGGAGAGATATATAGGTAGTCAAAGACACTCCTTGTAGGATGGTTACAGTATAATTACAGTCTGTGAAGGAGAGAGCACAGCCACGTCTGTCCGGCCTGTAGGTCTATGACTTGTGAGACTGCCCGCCTATGCGTAACTACGCACATGCGCTGAGCCTCTGACGTCAGCAGGTATCGTGACGTCACACGCAAAGGGACCAGCTGTATAAACTAAGATGAATGCTGGTACACTACACAAGTGTATATATAATACTGACACGACAGCTCGGCCATGTTATCGTATGACGTCTCGGCATACTAGACAACTCTATAGGCTGAACAGACAGGTGGTACTGGGTGAATCTATACAATAGCAAACACATTATACTTAGAACTAATCAAGATTAATCTTACTCTCGCACTTCTTGATTTAATGGTACTTAAGAGAATTTTAAAAGGATCTAGATATAATGGATTATAAATGTATTACAATTACAATTTGATACTTGATCGATCAATCTGTATTCATGCACTCAGCGGGTTCTGAGGAAGAATAAATATATATACAAGGAAGAAGTTTTAACAGAAAAAGAGAGACTCGGTGCACACGGTCAACTGTTAAAACTCAGAACTCGGAGGGAACATGAACACACAAAAAAAATTCTAGATATTGAACACTTAGTAACAAAACACACAGTCGACAATTTCTCTTAACTCAATCATCTAATTATACAGTCTATTTACATTTAACCCCAACTCTGCTAGGGTAAGATTTACATATGAAGAATGGTTATCATCGCTGGGTGGATCAAACTCTGTTACAATAGGTAACTCAACTTCTGATTGAGGAGGATCTACACTGGTATCAACAAATGATACTTGGGGATTTCTCAATACTTGTCGTGTACGCAAGGAGTAAAGACAATCAGGTTGTTCCTCTGACTCACTACTAGAAGTTGAAGGTACAGGGTCAGACGGATTATCATTGTCAGTCACCACAGTCTGGTTGTCAGGGGCTTCGTCTTCGTCACATACTAACTTCATATGATCTAAATGTGATTCTTTACACTTACCCGTACTAAGTTCTCTAACTTTATACTTATTGCCCTTGATATATTCAACTACTCGATACGGGCCAACAAACGTTTGGTCTAATTTAGGCATTGCAGAATTTTTATTAAAATTAATAATCATTACTCTCGACCCTACTTTAATTTTAGTTGGTTTAGCTCGAGAATTAGTTACTCTAGTAAATTCTATTGTTGATTTATGAAGCGTTTCACGGATTCTTCTGAAAACACTCTGAGCTTGGCTAGTACGAGTTGCTATGAAATCATCAGGGTTATACAACGGTTTTGGATTAGAATATAGCAACTCATAAGGCAAACGCTTGTCAACACCATACAAGGCGTAATGTGGCGTATCACCTATAGAAGCATTGAAAGCAGAATTTATAGCACATTGAACATCAGGTATAACTTCATCCCAGGTTGAACTATTGGGATTAATAGTGGCTCTCAAGACATCGAGTACTTTTTTATTAGTTCTTTCTGCTAAGCCATTGCTGGCAGGATGGTGGGGAACAATGGTTGATTTAGTAATCTTATACAAGGCACATAGGTTTTTTAGAATCTCGTTGCAAAACTCACCTCCATTATCGGACACTAAGGATTTAGGGGTGGTATGTCTACAGATTATACGTTCCTTAAACACTTTAGCTACTGTCTCGGCAGTCTTGTCTGGAATAGGAACTAACTCACAATATCTGGTGAAATGATCGACCATCACACACAGATGTTTATTGCCTTGCGTTGTACATTGAAAATTAGTTAGCAGATCTATTGCAACTCTTTCCCATGGCTCACTGGTAGTGGGATATATTTGGATAGGATTGGGACCATTGTGTTTCATACAAACACTACACTTCTTAACATACTCGGTAATATCAGTTGCCATACGAGGCCAAAAGTACTTCAATCTTGCTTGTTTAATCGAATGATCCATACCAGGGTGTGCAACACTTGGTGCATCGTGAATTAGCTGTAAAGCTACTTTTACTAGTGACTGAGGAATTACTAACTGGTGTGCCTGTCTACTAGGTGTTCCCAGCTCGGTTACGCGATACAGTAATTCTTGGTTCATAACAAAGTCACTGATAGGTGCTGGTGGCTTCACGGTAAGGATAAGATCTTCCTGGAGCAGGAATCGAGTCACACCAGACCACAAGGGGTCTGTCCTTTGAGCATTCTTTACATCCTCAGCACTAAACGGAGGATCAGCAGTTACTACGCTAACATGACGCGATAAAGCATCTGCAACTACATTTGACTTGCCAGGAATATGTTCAAAGGTAGGGTTGAACTCTTGGATAGTTAAAGACCATCTAGCTAGTCTTCCAGTAGGTTGTTTATTCTGGAATAATGGTATTAGAGGTGCATGATCTGTCAAGACATGGACAGGGTACTGATAAATTATGTCTTGGAAGTGTTTTAAAGACCACACTATTGCTAAGGCTTCTTGCTCAGTTACTGTATAATTCCTTTCAGCCTTTGTAAGGACTCGACTTGCAAATGCAACTGCGTTGTATTTACTATCGATCTTCTGTGCAAGAACTGCACCAATGCCTATAGAACTAGCATCAGTGGTTAAATAGAAAGGCTTTGTAAAATCTGGGAATTTTAAGATTGGAGCAGAAGTTAATCTTTCTTTCAAGGTTTGAAATGCTTTTTCCTGACTGAAGGTCCAAACAAATGGAGCATCTTTCTTAAGCAACTCAGTTAGAGGAGCTGCTATTGAGGAAAAATTGGCAATGTATGATCTATAAAAACCTGCTAAGCCCACAAAGGATCTTACAGCATCAGCAGTTTTGGGAGTTGGAAAATTCAATACTGCATCTACTTTACTTCGGTCAGTCATAACCCCTCTAGGAGTGACTACGTGACCCAGAAATTTAATTTCTGATCTGAAAAATTGACATTTAGACAGTTTGATCTTTAGATTGGCTTCTTCAAGCTTACTCAGTACCTTCTCCAGTCTTTCTAAATGCTTATTTACATCCTCGGACATAACAATTACGTCATCTAAATATACCATTAGGTCTTTTCCTATAAGGCCTCTAAAAATATTGGTCATGAGCCTCGAGAATGTGATAGGTGAAGATCTTAATTCAAAAGCCATACGACAGAATTCGAAATGACCTGTTGGGGTGGAGAATGCGGTGAGCTCTTAGCTGTCCTCGTGAAGAGGAACTTGCCAAAAAACCCTTGTAACAAATCGAGGGTCGAGAAGACCTTATTATCTCCTATATTACGTAACAGGTCGCCAAGTACAGGAAGTGGGAAACGGTCTGGAATCATTTTCGCATTTAACTTCCTAAAATCAATCACTGGGCGCCAAGTACCGTCCTTCTTAGGTACTAGGATTAAGGGCGCATTCCAGGGTGAGTTACTAGGTACGATAACACCATCGTCAAGCATCTTATTTATTAATTCCTCTGCGACAGTGACTTGTGAATGCGGCATCCTGTACGCAGTTACATAAATTGGTCTGGTACCAGGTTCAAGTGGGATACGATGGGACAATAGGTTCGTTAAACCCATCTTCTCACCTGGTAAGGCAATTGCTCTACGGTGTTTATTCAACAGTTTCAACAACCGTCCGACTTCGTCTGGAAAGTCAGTAGAAGCCAAGTCTTTCTCTTCTACTGGTGGAATAGAATTGTCCGGTGAGGTGGATGGATCCTCCCCGGTTGAAATAGCACCGACCCACTGGTCAGGTGACAACTCATCCTTAACCCGAATAGGGTAAGGGTAGTGAACAAGGTCAACAATGATGGTGTTGGCTCTGAGTCGAACACTGTAACTCAAGGTATTAGCGACAAATAGGAATATCTTACTGTCTTGGACAGTATGTAAAGATGGCTCAACAAATAAACCCTTTACTCTGCAGGAATCACTGACAACTAGGACATTGTCACCATCTGGGACACGGGGGACAACAACAGACACTCTAGTGAGGGCACTAGTTGCTACAGAGGTATCTTTCTGCAGACGGCACGTGGCGTCGACAAGAGATTGCATTACTAATTTCAAATAATTGTTTTCCGACAAGGCGTCCCCTGTGGAGAAACTACTACTTGAATTAGTCGGCATTGCAGAGATAGACTCAGCACTCAAGGATACCTCCGGCACCTGAGTAGGCTGGGCACTATCTTGCATGTCTAAATTTGTTGAGGGTGGAACACAGACTTGAGTGACAGGATTTCCAGTGCCTGGCCGCTTGGCAACGCTACTAGGTAACATATCGTCTTGCAAATACTTAATCCGATCTGTAAACTCTGCAGCTGTATGGCAGACCTCGGATCCCAGTTGATAACCCCAAAATGGTACAACTAGGTCATCGATTTGTGCATGCCATCGGTAAGGATCAAGCACAATTCGGAAATCTCTCATGGCAGCAAATCCGAGTAAAAGGTCACCAGGGAAACTAATCTTATCAACGACAAGGAAGGAAGTGGTTAATTCTCTACCTTGGATGGAGAAAGTAAGAGTAGTCCAACCTCTGACACGTAATACAGAACCCGCAACACCACGAAGGGTGGACACACGAGCTGGTTCTATGAGAAGGACATGTTTTAGCTGCTTATCCCTAAACAAACTAGACCTGATGATATTGCTTGTGCCCCAGAATCCATAAACACCTGGACGGGTGCACCATACACGGATCCTTCTACTAAAGGACCCATATTTGCACTGGAACTAATATGCAAACAAGATGGCAGATTTTCATCAGTAAAGGTTTCTTCCACCTCATCTCCAAAAGTATCATCGATCACTGGAAATTCATCATTAATTTCCTCATTTATCTCATCTACAGAGCAATCATCATCAGTTACTGGAGTTGCATCACCGCAATCCTCTCCATCGAGATCACACAGAGCCTCAAAGGAATTTTGGATGGGGATGGAGTACTCGGTATATCCTACTGTCACCCTACTGACCCTGGGTACCATCCTACTGTCCCACGTCCTACCTGCACCTTTTATCTCTCAATTTGTCTCTGCTGCTCATGATATAATTATTAACTCTCGTTAGACTTTGTCTCACATTTTCAGTTCAAGTCTAAGTCTCATCCTTCACTTGAACACAGACTATAATTTACGATGGAATTCTTGACATATTTCACTGTCATTAATCACGAGTGATCTCAGTGTTTGATTATTGCCTGGCAACCTGGTGTCTGGTATTTAGTTTGTGCCTGATATCTCTTTGGGATTGCTTGGGCTCATCATTTAACCTATATTCTCTGCTGTTTTCGAAATATTTTTTATCAGCCCTCCACAAAATATCTGGACTTTAAAATTTGCACCAACTTTGAAAGAGATTAAATGTTAAATATGAAGAGAGCGACCAGCCGCCATGCTATCACAGCCGCCATGCTATCACAGCCGCTATGCTACCACAGCCGCTATGCTATCATAGCCGCTATGCTACCACAGCCGCTATGCTATCACAGCCGCTATGCTATCACAGCCGCTATGCTATCCCAGCCGCTATGCTATCACAGCCGCTATGCTATCACAGCCGCTATGCTATCACAGCCGCTATGCTATCACAGCCGCTATGCTATCACAGCCGCTATGCTATCACAGCCGCTATGCTATCACAGCCGCTATGCTATCACAGCCGCTACGCTATCACAGCCGCTATGCTATCACAGCCGATATGCTATCACAGCTGCTATGCTATCACAGCTGCCATGCTATCACAGCCGATATGCTATCACAGCCGCCATGCTATCACAGCCGCTATGCTATCACAGCCGCTATGCTATCACAGCCGCTATGCTATCACAGCCGCTATGCTATCACAGCTGCCATGCTATCACAGCCGATATGCTATCACAGCCGCCATGCTATCACAGCCGCTATGCTATCACAGCCGCTATGCTATCACAGCCGCCATGCTATCACAGCCGCTATGCTATCACAGCCGCTATGCTATCACAGCCGCTATGCTATCACAGCCGATATGCTATCACAGCCGCTATGCTATCATAGCCGCTATGCTACCACAGCCGCTATGCTATCACAGCCGCTATGCTATCACAGCCGCCATGCTATCACAGCCGCTATGCTATCACAGCGTATGCTATACAGCGCCATGCTATCACAGCCGTATGCTATCACAGCCGCTATGCTATCACACCGCTATGCTATCACGCCGTATGCTATCACAGCCGCTATGCTATCATACAGCGGTCTTACGCCGCTGCCCGCGTATTTATACGCCGGCTATCGCCAGCGTGCTATCAACGAGCCAAGTATCACACGTAGCATCACAGCCATGACCGCCCATGCATCACACCTTCTTCACATGCTAAGCTATCACCATGATAGCCTATGTATAACTGCTCACAGCCCTTGTATCCGCCTATCTTATACTAGAAGCGCTGTTCAGCCCTGATAACTTATCACTATTAGGTGTAGTTATCGCCTTGTTCGTGTGCCGTTCACAGCCTATTACCATATCACGGGCTTGTATCAGCCATTCTTTATCAGTATGCTATCAAGATGCATCTGTATCAATTGATCACAGCCATGTATCACAGCCGCATCCCTACCTTACAACATGTACAAGTATTATACAGCCGCATATCACATACGCTATTATCACGCCTATTCCCTGCATCACAGGTTAAAGCCAACTGCGTTCAGCTATGTATAAGCCGTTACAACCGCTTTTAACTTCAGCAGTTCACAGCCTTGTATACGGCTGCTATCAGCTAGCTCACCGCATTGCTACACAGCCGCATCTATCACAGCCGCTATGTATCCAGCCGCTATGTATCACAGCCGCCATCATCAAGCTATGTATCACAGCCTATGCTTCACAGCCGCTATGCATCACCGTACCCCTTATCACAGCCGCTATGCTATCACAGCCGCTGCTATCAACGTATGCTATACAGCCGATGCTATCACAGCCGTATGTACACAGCCGCATACTATACATATGTATCACAGCCGCTATGCTATCACCGCATATCACAGCGCATGCTATCACAGCCGTATGCTATCACAGCCGATGCTACACAGCCGCTATGCTATCACAGCGCTATGCTATCACAGCCGCTATGCTATCACAGCCGCTATGCTATCACAGCCGCTATATCACAGCCGTATGCTATCACAGCCGTATGTATCACAGCCGCTATCTATTCACAGCCGTATGCTATCACGTATGCATCACAGCGATATGCTATCACAGCCGTATGCTATCACAGCCGCCATGCTATCACAGCCGCTATGTATCACAGCCGAGTACACGCCGCTATGATACAGCCGTATGTTATCACAGCCGCTGCTATCACAGCCGTATGCACACAGCCGCTATATCACAGCGCTATGTATCACAGCGCCATGCTCACAGCCGCTATGTTCACAGCCCTATGTATCACAGCCCATGTATCACAGCCGCTATGTATCACAGCCGCTATGCTATCACGCCGCATGCTATCACAGCCGTATGCTATCACACCGCATGCTATCACAGCCCTATATCACAGCCGCATGCTATACAGCCGATATGCTATCACAGCCGCTATCTATCACAGCCGCTATGCTATCACAGCCGTATGCTATAAGCGCATGCATCACTATACCCCGCTATACCATGCTATCACCGTATGCATCCAGCCACGTATCACAGCCGTATGCTATCACAGCCGCTTGCTATCACAGCCGCATGCTATCACAGCCGTATGCTATCACAGCCGCTTATCACCCGATGCTATCACAGCCGCTATGCTCACAGCCGTTGCACACGCCATGTATCACAGCCGCTATCACACAGCCGCATGCTATCCAGCCTATGCTATCACATCGCTTTCACACCCTTCCACCGCTATTCACCGCTTGTATCACAGCCGCTATGCTATACAGCCGATATCTATACAGCTTGTATTCACAGCCGCTATGCTATCACAGCCGCTTATCACAGCCGTTTCCC